>PISX010001614.1:0-113175 GCA_004024625.1 Mellivora capensis | reverse complement strand
TGCAGAGTTGGGGAACATTTTCCTTGGAAAAAAAAGGTCTTATATTCCTGCAGAGATCGACAGGACGGTTCTCCCGTGGAGTCAGTGCCTTGCTTGGCAGAGGAGGCCGTGCGGGCAGGCGAGCCAAATGCTTCGGCGACAGGGAAGCGCGGAGTCAGGGGGCTTGCGGCGGATTTATCAGCGCGGCCACGCTGCCTCCCTGCCCGCGATGCGCCGCGATGCGCGTGCACGGGCGTGGGGACAGGGCCGTCCGCGTGGCCGGCTGCGCGTGGCCTCCGAGCGGCGGCGCGTGCGCGGTAGAGGCGGCCGCTCTGCCCGGGGGCCCTCCGCCCGGGTCCCCTCCGCCTGGGTGCCCTCCTGCTCCGTGGCCAGGCTCTGTCCTCTCTATGCAGCTTGCCTTTCCTTTTTGCTCGCGCCAAAAGAGGGAGGAGAAAAATCTGAAAACCTCGTCCTCGCTTCCCTCCTTCCTTCCTCTGCCTCGGATGGCCCAGGGAGGCACCTGAGGGACCGGCAGGCCAAGTCTTTCCCCTGGTTCTCCGTCTCCACTCCCCGGTCTGGGGCGTTCTTCAGGGTTTTGTTCATCTCAGAAAATTGTAATACACAGAGCATGCTTCTTCGCTAAATGTAATTACCAGCGGCCCTGTGTTTATGGATGAGGCATGGTGGAAAGTAATAGAAAATGATTATTTTTCGTTCTGAAGGCCTTCTTTATTAGTGGTGCGGTAGGGACGTCAGCTGCCTTCTCTGAATGGCAATGCAATGTTTTGCTTTCCCCAGCAAGATAAACGATCTTATTTGTTGATGTTTGGTGCTTGAGATGACATTTATGTGAAATAAAAGGGACCAAATTAATAATAAAAAAAAATGATTAGCCAGACACAAATGAAAAATGTACATCTCTCCCCCACCCCAGTTAAGTTGTTTGTATTTACATGCTATTCACAAATAATGGCAAAATGCCCAATAGTTGGATGGCGAGGATTTTTTTTTTCTTTTACAATCATATGGCTTGATTCCGTTTTCCAGTTCTTGTCTGAGAGCTATTTGAAATAAAAATGTTTGCATCCATTTCCTCATTAATCCTTCCGTTGTAATACAACCTGCTGCAGAGAAATGGCAAAACAGATGCAACAATGAAAATTAAAAGGGATGGACACTTATCTTGGGCTATAAAAGCTGCTAACCATGTAGGAACTAGAGAGGCTTTTGGACAGAAAATATGGCAAATGATAGAAACAATCATCGGACTAAGAGTTTGCTATTTGGAAAACTCTGGTGGGACATTTCTCTGCTCGTAACGGCTGGAGGATCACTCCTGACTTTAGTGTACACCAGAGAGAGTGTCTGTCTGCTTTGCCTTGAGGCCTGTCTTCAATATTTGGTGCATCTACCCATCTGGTTTCTCATTGGGCTGGAATTTTCTCGACACAAACAAGCGCTTTGCAAAGAATCTATAGACCTCATGTTTTGAGGGCTCCACGTTTTGCTTGGAAATATTGCTTCCTGCCCTCTTGGGAAACAGAGACTCAGAGCAAAGCTGCACTGACCTTGATCTTTATTTTTGCAACCAAATGCATCGTATACTGGGGAGGTTGGAGGGTTTATGGCATGCGTAGTGGTGAGGGATCATGATTCTACTTTGCTCAAACAACTTGATGAGAAGGAAAAAGAAGGTTCAAATGCATCTTTATGGCAAGGCGTGATGCCAATTTATATGTCATTCTAGGTTTCTTTCCCCATGTAATTGTCCGATGTTACCTTGTGCCTATAGTCACCTCCCGAATTCACAGGGATTTGGCGTCATAAGTAGACCCAGCCTTTTTGTGTGTATTTATTGAGCATCACCTGTTTGCAGCCTGGGAGTAATACAGAGAGACAGAGAAAGTCAGAGACATGGTCTTTTTTTTTGTCCCCGTACAGCTTATAAATCTCTTGGCGGAGACTGAATTGGCACAATGAAATACGCATAAAGACAAATAGCTAACCAGCGCCATGCACACGGGAGTCGATGAGTGGGAGGTGAGATGAGAGCGTGACTCGGGGCAGGAGGTTTATTTGTGGCAGATCCCTGCATGCAGTGTGGGGGGATCGAGGCAGCAATGCTGGCCGATGGGCTGATCCGACCCTAACCCATGACCTAAACAAGTGGAGGTGATGGGAGCCCATGCATGGAGTGTCTGTCCGCATGTGTCAGACTTCCGGTGACCAGCTCCTGGCCTGAGCGACACAGTGGAATTAGTTTTGGGTCAGGACCGAGATGCATTTCAGACCTGTGTAGCAGGTCTGGTTGAGAAAGGCTAGTGGTGAAGAGGTTCGGCAGCTGGAGGGAGTCCTGGCTCTGACACTTAACTAGCCAAACATCCTGGGCCTCAGTCTTTCCGTGCCTCACTTCTCAAATCTGTGAAATGGGTAGAATCATAGTGCCTCCTCTATGGTAATAGTATGAGGATTAAGTCATAGACTGTGGCACAGGGCCTAGCACCAAGTACATGCCATAAATGTCAGCATGAACAAAGAATTGCTCTCACGCTGTACAGATATTTCTTTTGCTTTCCTTTCCACTCTGGTCTGAGACGCAGGGCCAAGTGTGTATTATTTGTGCTACCTAGGGTCATCTGTTGACAAAGAAGAGTCTTATCTTTTCACCAAAAGGGAGACCTTCTCCAAATTATGTAGCTGAAGGCAGGAAGCGGGGCTCAATGACCTTTCACAGTTGTTTCTAGGAATCTGGTTCTAGCATCTTTTGAATTCTCCTGCTTCAAAAGCCTTAGAGCGGTTTGGCCCCAGGGAAGTATGCCTTTTGGTGAGTGGGCAGGCAGGCAGAGGTTCATTTGGCACAGCCCCCGGTACAGAGAGAGTCCCACTGACCATCCAGTTGGGAATCTGGTTCTGTCGAAGCACGGTTGAAGAGGTTTTCTCCGCAGGGCTGGTGATCTGCTCACGGTGCTGCTGGAACTCAGCCCTACTAGGCATGCAGCAGGGTCCACGCGCGACTGCTGGGGGGCGGGGGCGGCAGGGGAGGAGGTGGGAAAAACAGGAACACAGTGCCTGAAGCCCAGGGTCAGGGTGTGCTGGCTGGCAAAAGGCGCAGCTGAAGGACCAAACTGGCGTGTTGTGGGCAGAGATGGATGGGAGGGTGGGAGAAGGACGGTCAGGGCTGGAATGACTGCTCTTGTCAAGCTCAACCCTAGGGTAGCTCCTAGGGAAAGAACCCGAGTAACATCCTCATGTCACTAACTCGGGCATGAGCATTAGCTGCTTATATCCAAATTGCAGCCTCCCAAATGTTGAGCGGTATTAACTAATGAGCTCCTCAAGGGAAAACCACAGCTTAAGCATCTCTGTGTTTATTTTAAGGCTGCCTGCGGTTGCTGGCCCAGAGAAGGCTTCTGCTCTCTGTTATTAGGTGACCGACTATCGAAGTACTGCACACGCGTACTCGTGCGAAGGAAAACCGCTTCTGCAAACTGACATTTTCTTGCCAAGTGTGGATGCAAGACCCACGTGTGTAGTTTCCGCAGCTAAGAACAAAGTTCAGGAATTCTGATTTGGTGTTCATTTCTTTGGTCAAGTGAATCATTTTGAGAGCAAGTTTCTGTGCCTTAAGTGTGGATGTCAGCTTATGAAAAGGCTAGCCGGATCTTTCTTTTCCTTTCTGGGAAGGGAAGGATATGTGAAATTCAATGACATCTGCTGAAATTCAAACATATTTTTATTTATTCATGGCCATGATCAGGGCAGAACCTCTAATTTCAACCAATAATTAGACTTGACAATAGATGTGGAAATAAAACATTTTTGCTGAATTCACTTGTCATTCCTCCCTGCTGTAGCTGGTGTAACCCAGA
Organism: Mellivora capensis; assembly: GCA_004024625.1. Taxonomy (NCBI): domain Eukaryota; kingdom Metazoa; phylum Chordata; class Mammalia; order Carnivora; family Mustelidae; genus Mellivora; species Mellivora capensis. The sequence continues at coordinate 109,327 of PISX010001614.1, read as the reverse complement.
TGTCAGCTGTCCCCTTATTTTTCTCTTGGAGCTCCCCCTCCCTCGATCCGTTCATACTAATGCTTCAGTGAGCCTAGTGGCATTTACTCAGGGTTCCGTGGGGGAGACGAAGAGACAGGGCCAACGTTGCTGACGTCACTGTCACCCACTTCAGTACCTCCTGAGGTGCGAGAACAATTTTCTAAAGGCATTTTTGTGGCCGCTCCACCAAGAATCCCTTTTTCTTTCTCTGCTCACCTGCCCAGAGCTGTCGGCTTCACTCCTACACCCTCTCTCCCTCCACTCCCAACCTCAAACGCCTCTCCTTGCTACTCTCCAGTCTTTTATTTTATTTTCCGTGGAATGCCATCCTTCCTGCTGCTGTGCACAGCCAATTTAAAGACTTTAGAGCAAAAGCCCCACCGGCCTTTGCTCCTTGACTGACATTCCTTCTGGAAGGATTTGGATGATTGCCATTTTCCACACTGATCACACAAGTGTTGATCTATGCTTTTTGCTCTGTCGTCCTTGGAATCCCAGTAAGGATTCTGAGATGGCCATTTCTGCTGAACATAGTTGCTGGCCTTTCCCTGAGCTTCCATGGGAGGGATAGGGCCGGAGCTAGAAAGTCGGGATGTGGGGAGTGAATGGGAGATGAAGAAGCAGAGACAGTGAGAACAGACAATACTTTCAGGAAGTTTGCTTGTGAAGGAGAGGGGAGATATGGGGTGACATGAAGTGTCAAGAGAAATTTGTTTAATGAAAGAAGGAGATGCTAGTGCATGCCCAAAGGGTGATGGGAAGGAGGAGGTAGAGAGGGAGGGGTTGAGGATTAGAAAAACGAGGGCATACTCACGGAGCAATGGGACTGCGAAGGTGTGAGGACATAGGACGCAGAGCAGTGGAGGAGGGACTAGCCACGGAAGAAGACATGTGTTGGGAGGAGGAAGGGCATGGGGTACGGAGCTGTGGACAGGTTGGCAGTAGGGCTGAGGGTGAAGGGCGTAGAGGGGAGGCTGGGTGGGTGGTGACCTCATGGCAGGCTATCTGAGTGCATCTGAACCTCTTCCCAGGTAGGGGCTATGCTAATGGTGGTGGTTGGTACTCAATGCGTATATTCCTGAAGCCCACCTATGAGCCGGGTCTGCAGGCTCCCTGTGGACAAGTGTCTTCTCAGTGGTCTGCTGGGTCCAGCTCACGCTGGTGCTGATCACTAAATCTTCAGGAAGGTTGCGAGCCAGTTGTCAAACCACCGGTAGCTTGCAATCCGCCATGGGGAGAGTGTGCACTATAGAAACTGGCAACGGCTCCAAATCAGGACATTTCTTTCCCCGGAAAACTGGGTGTTCACGTTCAGCCTCGCACCATTGCTTTTAGCTCTTCCGCCCCCCCACCCCCGGGCTCTGTGTGCTGCCCTGTTTGACCTTGTCCACCCCGTTGAGTGCCCTGCCCTCACCTCCTAGATCATGCTTGATGGCTTTGCTCTGCGTGCCTCAGTTTCCCCAATGTCCCCGGGTCTTGGCACCCTGGGAGACCAGGTCAAATGAGAACATGTGTGGAGTGGAATATGGTTTCTGAGAGGGCGCACGTGGGTACCCGTCACTGAGGGAACGACGGTGCTGGGGTGTTCACTGTTCAGCGAGAGATGGTCCTGGTGGCAGGGTAACCGCTCTCCCCATCCACTGGCAAGTCTGGCAAACTTCAGCTTTAATGATTTATTTCTGTGCCTGCAAGCTGGCAGAAGAGGGATTTCCCCATCCCTCCCAGTTCCATGAAACACGTGCACAGGAGCGAGCTGCACAGCTGCCTGGTCGCAGTGCATGGGGAGCTGGCGACTTCCCCACAGAGCGGCCGGCGCAGGCTTCTAGGGGTGGCTCTTGTCCTCCTGGTTCTCTAGCACAGCGGTGGGGCCTGTCTTCCCACTCCCCTCCTCTGCCCTGGCTTCCCACAGCGGCTCCTGCCCCGCTGCCTTCGGCCAAGAATCTGGAACTCAGGACCTGAAATGTCCTGGGTCTGCTGACCAGGGAGTTTGGGGAAGGGAAGAGGGCCCCAGCTTTGGAGTCTTATGGCCTAGGGTTGAGTCTGGGCTCTGACAGATACTGTCGTGTGGCTTTGGGCAAGGTATTAAATCATCTGGCCTCACGGTTCTCCCATCCAAGGATTTAGTGTGATCTTGTCTGTAAAGAGTCTGGCATGTGGTGGTAAGATCCCAAACAGTGTTGGTTGAAGGCAACAATGTGGGATGGAGGAAAAGTTAATTAGGGATTCAACATTCCCTTCCTCCAAAAAGTCCGCTAGACTGCTGCTGTCTTCTGATTGCTGGTCACTGACCCTTCTGGATGCTTCCATCACATGCTGGCGCTTACTATAAGGATGGACACATTTCATGGAACTGAGCAGGAAGTGAAGGCGGGAGCAAGAGTTGAAAGCAATGGTGTGCTGCTAAATGTTAACAACCAGTTTCTGGGGCGGGCCTGGGGGGGGGGTACCTGATTTGTATCTGTTGCCAGTTTCTGTAGCGCGCACTCTCTCCAAGGCTGGTCTCCATACCTGTAGACGCAGTTTGTAGCTGGGCTTCAGGAACATAGCCCGTAAGTAATAAGCACCACCAATAGCAAAGCATTTCGGAGTAGTTACAGAGCAGCACAAGGCAGTGCGGAGAAACTGTTCACGTTTGAGCGTATTCCCTACAAGCAGGGATCAAAGCTGAGTCAGGCTTGCATTCCAGATGAGAAGGACCTTCCCTCTTGGTGGAGAGAAGGTAGATCTTGTGGAGTAAGCAAATGGCATGCATACAGGCTCGAGGGGGAATCTGGAGAATCCGGCTCAGGGGTGGGATGGGAAGGGCACGGAGAAAGAACATAGGCTGAGCTGGTGACCAGGATCTTGGGCCCTGCAGTCTGAGAAAGGCGGTTTGAATCTCGGTTCTACCATGAATGTAGGAGATTTCTGGCCCTAATGCATAACATGGAGACGCTGTCTACCTTTTAGTGATGTTGTGAGGTTTAGAGAGAACAAAGGTAACATATTGGCTCAGTGCCTGGAGTTAGTGAGGGCTCAATGAATGGCAGCCATTAGAATTGCTGTTTGCCTTTGTCTCTTCTTTGTGCCCCAGGGTCCCCGAGCGTCCTCCATAAGCAGCACCGAGCACGGCACATTCTGGGTGCCCACCTCAAGTACTGTGTCTGACTAGTTGGCGTCTCTGGGCAAAGGTGTTTGTGGATTGTGCTCCCTCCCTGCCCTTCCTGACTCTGGCGTAGTGGGGCGGCTTTGAGAAGCGTTGGGGGGTGGTCCCTGCTTTCTCTTGTGTGGTGGAGCCTGTTAACTTCAGAGGTCCACATGGGCTGCTGTTTCCTAGACCCTCTTTGGTCACTCATCCTCTCCCCTAGCCAGGAGCATCAGAGACGGTGCTGGTATAAGGGCACCTTTGGCTTGCTCCATACATGTTTATCGAACCTGGGCCTGGCCCTGTGCTGGGCCCTGAAAAACAAGATGAATAAATAGGGCATAGCTCTGACCTCAAGGTCCCACATGTGGGTGGCAGTGAGGGGACTCAATTATAAGTTAGTGTCCGCGTGCTGGGATAGAGGAGGGCATTCATCTCCTGGCAGGCCTGGGCAAAGTCTCCACCTCAACCCAGACACTAGGCCTATTTATGGAACTTGCCAGCATGTCCAGAAACCCTAGAGTCTGCCACAACACCCTATCTAAATTCTCAAAACACAAATCCTTTAGAGCAAATCAATATAAAACCCATCTTCCTCTTTTGAGTAAGGGGTACCAAGAGTGTCCAACACATCAGCAAAGATGTTATGTCTGTTAAATAGTTGGGAATGACTTCGGTACAGCAGGGTCCTCCCCCACCCACCCCATCCCATGTTTGGATGGATGATTCTGCTGCCTGTGAGCCCCTGTGTGGCCCCTTTGCTCAGATGGCCCAACCCCGAGACCAGTTAGTGTTTTGCAGAAGACTGTACCGCTGCTCTTCTTCTCTCCTCCTTTTCTCATTTGTTGTACCATTCCTCCTTTTTAAAAAAAAAAAAATCTTCTTCCCTCAAATCTTCAAAGGGTTCTTATAGGCATCACTCAGTTCCCAGGGGCTTTATGGTTAAAGGAATTGCTCATTCTCAATTAAATTTTTTTGTACTGCCTTTCAATCCATAAAACAAATTATTGGTTCCAATTTACTAGCATTCCATTGAGAAGGATGGTCTGTCAGCAACAAGGAGTGTTCTGGAAAGGTAGGGCATCTGATGTTTGAGAGTTGCTGAAGCTAGCTAGCACTGGAGTCAGCAACGCACACATAGACACACACACACACACACACACACACACACACACACTCCAAGTTTAGGCAAATCAGAATCTAGGTAAGCCAGCAGATGATCTGAAATTCTAGAGGTTGAGGCAGAGGGGTAGAGAAGAAACCAGAAAGGACTTTAAAACCCACATGGACTCAAGCATCAAAGAGTTAGGCAGGCTAACGAGTAATTAGGAGCCAAAGAGGAAGGGCCAAGGGAACGAGCGGGCATGACGTGGTTCCATGCTTTGGGGAGACACTCTTATCAGTCTGGATCCCACCATGGCAGAAAGTCCTTTGTGTTTCCTGCTGGAATGCATCTGCTTAAGGCCCCTGGGAGAGAGGGTCGTGGGTGGTGCTAGGAGAGAGGGGCCATATAGATGAACACAACGGCCAACACTGACAAGAGTGGAGAGACATTGCCACCAACTTCGGACTCTTCTGTCTGACTGACTTTTCACGTTGGTGAGCGACTGGATATTTTTTGGTGTAACCTGCCATGCTTTAGACAGAACGCAGCAGGCTGTGTGTCACGTGGGGGAGGACACGTGCTCTGAGCTGCGTTTTCACTCGCAGGGCAGGTTTTGCCAAGCCGCTCACACTTTCTTTTCCCTGGGCAGCTGTGGCCCGAGATGCAGGCTTGTGACGCTGGATTCACAGGACTTCCTTCATGTAAAGATTTAAAAATTTTGGACTTCGAAATTTGTGAAACTGTTCATGTTTTTGTTTTTTTGTTGTTGTTCTTTTAAGATTTTTATTTATTTATTTGAGAGAGAGAGAGATCACAAGCAGGCAGAAAGAGAGGGGAAGCAGGCTCCCCGCTGAGCAGAGAGCCGGATGTGGAGCTCGATCCCAGGACCCTGGGATCATGAACTGAGCCGAAGGCAGAGGCTTAACCCACTGAGCCACCAGGGCGCCCCAAAACTGTTCATGTTTTATTCCTTCCTTGATCATTCAGAACCCAACTGCAGTCCATTTCTTCAAGTGTACCCATTAGAACACCATTTTATTTATAACTCACCCTTGTGTTCACCCTATTTTCTTCCCTTATATTTTTCTCACGTATTTTTCTTAATCTTTGTATATTTCTTTTAGAAATCACACTTAGAGTTAAAGAAGAGTGATCCCTATAATGTCTCATCTTTATGTTGGATAAATGTGTATGAGAGTACATAGGAGGGTTTGTGAATCCTTAAAATCTCAACAAACAATATTGAGCTTGTAGGGCTAGAGAGTAACAGAAAGAGAAGTTTCTGCCCTCAGGGGAATTCTAGTCCCAAATCATCAACAAAACAGATAGATTCAAGTGAACAGAATTATTTAGCTACAGGAGTATGGAGGTAGTATGAACGGAAGGGTTTCGGTTGGTCCTAAATCCGTTAAAAAACCATCACTGAGGGGCACCTGGGTGGCTCAGTGGGTTAAGGCCTCTGCCTTCAGCTCAGGTCATGATCTTGGGGTCCTGGGATCGAGCCCCACATTGGGCTCCCTGCTCAGTGGGGAGCCTGTTTCCCCCCCTCTCTCTGCCTGCCTCTCTGCCTACTTGTGATCTCTATCATATAAATAAATAAAATCTTAAAAAAAATTACTGAATATGTACCTTGCGTGAGACACTGGGTTATTTCCTGTGGTAAAGCTGTTGGGCCACAGACAGTAAGTACTTTGGTCCTGGTGAGTGTATTGGCTGGGCCAGCTCTCTGGAGAAGGTGGCCTGTGAGAGTGTGCTAGAAGGACAAGAGCACCTTGAGTTCTTTGGCACCTTCTTGGAAGATGGAAGACGGGGGCTTTAGCCATTGTGCTTTCAGTGAATCCAGCATTTTCTTCCTCATCTATCATTAGATGGTTTTCTGTTTTTGCTAAAGAGGTAAATATTTCCTCCAAAGAGTGCTTAAACTCTCAGATTTCTCTGCTTGTAGGTAGTACGGCTTTCCCAAGCTGCTCCTAAACTTCCCCTGCCTCTGTCACCTCTTTGTACACGATGTCCAGACCTTGAGCCAGACAGCCTGTGGGCCAGCAGGCGCAGGAGGCAGCCAACCCTCACCTACCTCTTGCCACAGAAGCCTAGCTATGAGCAGCACTAAGATACCCATCGCTATTGGGAAGAGGGGAGCCAGGGCGGGCCAAGATGGCAGATGGCTTAGAGTGGCATGCTGTTCTCAGGCCCTTCTACCTTTGTGACTGGTGCCATTCGAAGCTGCTGGTTACTGTTTTTAGCTTGGCTACCCAGGGGCTTGAGGAGGAAGCTTTTGTAGTCACTCAGGAATGTGGGGTATTTTTAGCGAAGAGAGTCTACTTCGGGCATGTACGTTGTGTTCTTCCAATTACAGGCCTGGTAGAGGAGAGCTGGTCGCTTAAAACTTGGGGGATCAATCGGCTTAGCTGAGGAATTCTAGAAGAAGGAAGGGGGCAGGGATGTATTATCAGGACCCTTTGGTCCCACGGGATTAAAAAAAAATCCTGGGGGCGCCTGGGTGGCTCAGTGGGTTAAAGCCTCTGCCTTCGGCTCAGGTCATGATCCCGGGGTCCTGGGATCGAGCCCCGCATCGGGCTCTCTGCTTGGCAGGGAGCCTGCTTCCCTTCCTCTCTCTCTGCCTGCCTCTCTGCCTACTTGTGATCTCTGTCTGTCAAGTAAATATATAAAATATTTAAAAAAAAATCCTGTCTCTGCATTCCTCTTCAGAATGCTGCCCAGGTGAATCAGAGGTAGACAGAGGCAGACTCCAGAAGGACAAAAGAGTGGGAGAGAACTACCAGGGTCTCCTAAGCCATGGAAACCACGTTTAAGGCGCCCGATCAAAAGAGTATAGGTAGTGGTGAAATGAACACTCATTGACACTTTTATCTTGAGCTTGAAATCAATTTGTAGTTATTTATGTTGTAATTAATTCATAAGAAAGAACGAGCGAACAAATGTTGGCCCATCCCTGTATGCATTCACTCTAGAACAGCACATAATTTTTACAGTGGCTGCAAATCAGCTAGCTGAACCCATTCCCTTACTTCTCTTCCCTGCCTGACATTGCTGCCTCTGTCCCTTTTAGAGATGGGGCATCTGAAGCCCAGAGTGGTTAAGGGACTTGCTCAAGGTCATACTAGTTAGCAGCAGCATTGGAACTGGAACCCAGGGGGGCTCGACACCAAATCGTCTGTTTTCTATATTGTTTCTATGTGGTCTATGTTTATTATATTGTTGGAAATCTCTCTGTTGTCTACCCTCTGTTCTTAATTTAATGAAAAAATTAAGTAAGAGCTGAAAGACTGCCAGATAGAGAGGTAGGCAGGGGTCTTGGAACCATGAGACTTTTTTTTTTTTAGCTTCTTTTTTGGCTACTTTTGTTTCGTTTCCTCTGTTCAGTGTAGCTCCCATTTCCTGAGCACCTATGACCCCGGAGGCCCTGTGCCGGGTATAGACACGTGGATTATTCTGTGAACTCAGCCTTTGAGGGAAACATCAGACCTATCTTTTCAAATCTGAATACTGAGATACAGAGGGGTTAAGTGATTTGCTCAAGATCAAATAACCAACAAGTGACAGAGCTGGAATTAAAAGCCAGGTCTATCTGCCACAAAGACTAGTGCTGACCCCAGCTGTTTTCATAATACCTGCAAGCTAGTGGGTTTTTTTTTTTCTTCCTGTGTTTTGGGCACAATGGTGGGCCCTCTGTTCAGTGGAACGTGCTTTCTCCATCCATTTGCAATGTGGACTTCCATGAAAATGTCTGTGGTCTGTCTCTTCTCACTCGTACATCACGAATAAATGAGACGTCTCCTCCCCTACAACTCCACAAGAAGTCTTTCCGAAGGGAGCCCGGACTGTGGAGACCCTTCCTTCCTGGGACCCTCAGTTTGCTTTACAGCTGCTGCCAGTGTCCCTGGGTTCTTACCTTTGTTCCGCAGCTCCTTGTGGGTGTGTGTTTCGTTTTCCCTCAGTGAATGTAAAATAACACAATTTAGGGTAATTGAGTGGGTGTTTATTGAATGCCTCCCAAGGAGCTAGGAGCTGGGTCACAGAGGTGGCTCTGTACTTCGAATCTCATGACAGGACTGGGCCCTGAGCCACTCATTTATTCCCTTAACGAACACAGTGCTAGGCAGCCTCAAGCCACAAACAGGCTGGTAGGGAGGAGGGTAGGCACACAAGGTAACCGGAATGTCACAGACGCCTCCAGCTTTGTGAGTCGACCCAACCCCACATCGTCTGCTGGTGTCTTCAAGCCTCCAGGAGCTAGTTCACCGCCTCCCCTTGAGACGGAGTGGGCTTCCCCGAGAGGCTGTGCCCCTCCCCCTTCGCTTACTGCACAAAGATTTCAATATCCCATTTGGAATACTAAGGACCACACAGGTCCTAAAATAATAGGAATGAGAACTGGAAGTCTTATTTTTCTCAGGGAATGAGGTTCCCAGGTCGGGCGGGAGGAGCAAAAACACTTACTGTCAAAAAAAGCTTACTGTCCCGCTGGGATGACGCGGCCTGCCACAGGACGCCACGTGTGAAGCAACGTTTGAATACGAACGTGCGGCTGAGCTTAGAGAAATCACTGGTTGGTAAGGACAGGGTTCATCAGAGAGGATTTATTTATTTATTTATTTAAAGATTTTATTTATTTGTTTGAAAGACGGAGATCACAAGTAGGCAGAGACACGGGCAGAGAGAGAGGAGGAAGCAGGCTCCCCGCTGAGCAGAGAGCCCGATGCGGGGCTCGATCCCAGGACCCTGGGATCATGACCTGAGCCGAAGGCAGAGGCTTTAACCCACTGAGCCACCCAGGAGCCCCATCAGAGAGGATTTAAAGGTGAAACCACATGCCCAGCGCCACTTGTGAAATGACTGGTGTCCAAAAATGGCCTTCAAGTCCTCCCATTTCCTGTCCCTGGGCTCTGCCCTCTCAAACGATACCAGCGGAAAACAAGCGGGGTGTTCGGTTTCCATCCCTACTTTATTCAGTTCCTTTCAGGCCACTCAAAGTTTCAGTTTCAACAAAGCCTCCAGAGGGGCAGCTCTGCAGATTCCCTCTTGTTCTGTCCTAAAACAATGGGATGGGGACAGATCTTGACAGTGGCAGGCTGCTGGCTGTCCCTGCCCCAAGAGCACGAATGCTGCCTTTCAAGTCCCAGGCAGTAACCGGATCCTCCCTTCCCGACTCTGGGGGATGGAACCAGGTGGGAACGAGAGGGCGGGAGAGGAGGTCCTGGCAGTTTTGACCTCTTCAGGGTGTGTGGGAAAGGGTTCTTTCTTCACCTGGGAAAGAAATATGCCCTTTTGATGCTGCCTGAGATACCCTCTGTGCCCCCCATCCCGGGCAGGGCCACCCATATGGGCACCAGACCTCAGACCAGGTTGCTAGGACGGGGAATCTGGGGGAGAAAATCCTTCTGCGAGGCAACAGGACTTTCTCGGGGTTCTCTGGCTCGGGGCCATTGAGCCCATCATCGACATCTCCAAGTCACAAAATGTCGGATTGGAGCCGTTGTCCTTGGAAAGAAGAGGAGTTGGCACTTGGTTCTCGTCCATGGCAGGGATCCTGAAAGGCTTCCTGTTTAACACTTTATTTGCATTAAAAAAAGAAAATCGCCAGCATCTGGGAAGCAGAGAGGACCCAGTGTGCGGGCCTCCTGGGCAGAGGCCGGAGTCTCCACACCCCACCAAACCCGCTCCTCGACAGCGGCCATTTTCAACGTGATCCTTGTGTTTGCTTGGCGCGGTCCGGGATTGGAAAAACAAAAGGTTTTCCTGCCAGATTCCATTAATTTCAGCAGCAGCAGTAGCAGCAGCAATCTGGTCCTCTCGGATGAGTGTTTGACGAGAGTGGCCAGCAGTGGGGTTTGGGGGTCTTGTGGGGAGTTTTTCAGGGAAAGTGTAGGCTCTCCCTGCCCATATTTTCTCTTCCATAAGAACATGGGGCCAGACTGGATGACAGGTAGATGAGCTGGCCATGCACCCCACTCAGGAGTGAGGACGGGGTGCCCTGAGAGGGAGCAAGGATGTGGAAGGGACGGTGGGGTCTCCTCGGGCACAGCGGGGAGGGGACAAGGGTTGCTTCTCACCTGCGGAAACTGGAGGGTGTCCAAGGGGCCTGGTGCTGGAATGTGAGACCAGAGGACAAGTCCCGAGGTGTCTGCTCTCAGGGGTCACAGCACACGGCCTGCCAAACGGGAGCTGCCCCGTTACAAGGGCGACTCGGACAGAGGGAGCTGGAGGGCCCTCAGTGAGCAGGGGTGGGCTGGGGAATTTCCACTGCTTCCACGGGGGGGTTGTCTTGTGTGTGTGACCTGCCTGGAGTTTTTGAGGCGTCCTGTAAGCGGACTGCAGAAGCCCCCTTTGGGGTCTGGTCCTAAAAGCTGGTCCTGCAGTTGGATGAGGAGAGGGACAGAGGGCTCTTGGCTCAGTTATTTTTTTATTGTATTTTTTCCTCCCCTTTTCTGAGATTTTATGATCTGGGAAGAAACCTGATGGAACTAGGAGGATCCCTAAACACATGAGCAGTAGAGTGCGCTCCCTAGATGGTCACCCGCCATCCCCAGGAGGTCAGAGGAAGATTGGATAATGGACCCAGGAGGGCTAGAACCGCTCACGTGCAAAGGGCTCCATATCCCCCAGGAGAGAGGGCAGCCTTGGATTAGATCACCTCCCTGAATCATCTCCTATACTGCAAGCTTCCAAGGGGCTGTGTAAAGACAAACGGCAACACCCCTCACCCTCCAACACCCTGCAAACACCTCGCGGTCCTCTTACAGAGCCCTGGGTGGTTCTGATGGTGCTGACTTCATGACGGTAAGAGAGCAGCTTGGCTTTCCGAGTCCTTGAGGTGCTGCCTTGCCCGGGGCGCGTTTAGTCCTCTGTCATTCCTGAGAAGGCATCACGCCTTCATTTTACAAACAAGAAACCAAACTTGAAGCCCTTAACTTGCCCAAAGGAAGCTGGGTCTGTTTACCTGCAAGGTCTGGCTGGAGGACCACTCCCCAATGCCCAAAAGAGAGAAAGTCTCAACACTGAGGCTCCTTTGCTAATGCAGGCAAGGGAGAAAAGAGTGGCCATCTCAGTCCCAGGGGTCCTGCCTGTCATCCTGCAGGTGGCCTCAACCTACTACTGAGGGACACTTTGTTGCTTGACGTTGAAGACTGAATCTGGATAACTCACCCTGTCTAGGAGCTTGTGAGATATAGATTGTGTGTGTGTGTGTGTGTGTGTGTGTGTGTGTGTGTTGTGTGTTTATTCACATGCATGAGGGAAAGAGACAGGAAGGGGGAGAAAGAAAAGAGGGGGGAGAGGGAGAAGACTTCTCAGGAAGGCAAGAGTCCAGATTCCTTGGAGAAGATTCCTTGGAGGTAGAAAATAGTGTTAAGATGAGACAATGGAAAGGAGCATATTTGTGGTATCTGAACATATGTTCCATTCTCTCGCCCCTCTCCAAGGACTTGATATGCTCCGGGTCACCGGGCAAAGTGTGGAATTTCTGCTTCCTGCCTGACGAGTGCTGATTGAACCGAGAGGAGTGAAACTTGGCCCACTGGAACATAAGCTCTACAAAGTAAAGGGTAGGTCAGTTTTCTTCATGGCTTATATCTGGCCCTTAGGGTAGTGCCTGGCACATAGTAGATGCTTAATAAAAACCTACCAATGACTCCCACAACTACAGACCCATTAGCTCCATCAGTGACCTGCATCCAAGTGTCCTCAAGGACTTTCCCTTAATATTGGCAGCACTGGGAGATGCCTAGGGCATCCATTTTCTGTCCAGACAACAGGAGAGCTTGCTGGGCTTTTTTTTTTAAACTTGAGACTCTTTTCTAAATTTACCTACAAGCATGCTGGGTGAAAATTGTTGGTAGGAAGCTGAAGATTAAAGTCACGCTCTCTAGTCTGGATGCCAGGAAAGACGAGTGGCTCCAGGTAGACTGGCATGATGCAGGACCTCACACTCTGTTCTGGCTGATGGACAAGGTTGGTGGCACATCCTATATCCTATGGATGTTTTCATTGGCTGCCTCGTATTCCAGTACCAGTACACATGGCTGGGCTCTAGTACCCAGCGATGTCATCAAATACTAAGCCAGGTGTTGCTGTGCAAGTCTTTTGTGGATGTGGCTAATATCTACCGGCTATTGACTCTAAGTAAAGGGAATGACTCTTGAAAATGTGACTTGGGCCTCATCTGATCAGTCAGAGATCTTAAGAGCCAAAATGGAGGTTTCTCCGAGAAAAAGAAACTCTGCCCCAAGACGGCAGCATCTACTACCGCCTGAGTTTTCTGATGCCAGCCTGACCTGCACATTTCTGACTTGCCTACCCTGGGGAGTTTGGATTTGCCAGTTCCCATAATCACATGAACCAATTCCTTGTAATAATGTCTTGACACACACACGCGCACGTGGGCGCATTCTCCTGTTTCTTTCTCTGGAGGACTGGTACACATGGGTCTTTTATGTAGGTTCTATTAAATCATAAATTCCTAATTCTATAGGGAGGGGTTGCATTATCATTGGTCAATAATTACATTTATGGAGGAAGGCGGTGTGATAAGCTCTGTGTTAAAGGGGTGATCTGCCCTGAGCCGTCTACACTAAAAAGTCACAAGAGGAAAGTCCATGGCTTTTTCTCAGGGGACTTGAATTATAGCTGAGACGCCTATTCTTTGGAATCTCCCTCCCATAGCCTTCATACCATTACTGAGTGGGTCTCTGTCTGCCCAAGAGGTGAAGAATTTGTCCTCTGTTGGAGAAACCTCCTAGGACTGGTTGAGGAGGCAGAAGTCTGAGGGGATGATGATGTCAGGGCCCATGAGAATGGACTGTTTTCATATTTGCCTTCTGTTTTCAGTTCAACTTAACTGCACATGCTTACTAGGACCTCCCTGGGCAAATCTCACTCTTGTCCTCTAGAAGTTCCCACAGCTGACCCAAAGGCCAAGTGTGTTCTATGGATGCCCTGCAGAGCATGTCGAGCACAGATTCCATACAAGGAAGGGGGATTGTTCTGAGGGGGAGGGCAGGCACGTCTTCTCAGAGGTACCATTTTAATGGACTTTGAATGGCGACTCACCTTCGGACAGAGTGGCAAAGGGCGGGGTGGGGGGGACTGTGCCTGAGGGAGGAAACAGGGAAAAGCACAGCATAAAAAAAACCCAAGAGGTATGTTCAGACAGCTTTGAAACTCACCTTAATATGGTGTTGGAGTATGGGTTGAAAGAAAAGAAGGAACACCAAACAGGATGTGGACCTGAATAGGAAAAGAATTGGATTTTTAAGTTCAGATTTGGGATCATCTACAGAGCAGCGGGATAAAACTTTGAGAACGGATGCCATTTCCCACCTCAGTTCAATGTGTTACATGGTCCCAGCATGGTTAGTGCGAGCTTTGTACTGTAGGGGTGAGGTAGGACCTCTGAGAAAAGCAGAAGGTACAGCCAGAGGTCGAAGGGGTCCGTGGTCATACGGGGATGGTAGATTTGTACATGCAACATTCATTCAAGAAACTTCCATTCAGTCTCTGCCATGCTCCAGAAACTGTGGAGTATATAAGATTGGATTTAGGCACGGTCCTGCCTCTGAGGGGTTTACAATCTGGTGGGAGAACACAGAAAGCTAAATTACTCCTAGTACGACAGTGCCGAAGTCCTGTGATGGGAATCACACTGGTGATTCTGGCGTCCAGAGGACTGATGGGGGGTGGGTAGGAAAGAAGGGGGCTCTCGAGGAGTGTGTTTGCTTTTAAATGGCAGCAGAGAGGGAGAGACTAAAGCCAGAGACTCAAGACGGGTGGGCGGAATGTTTTCCCTGAGGAGGTGGGAGGCGTGGAATTCTGAGCCAGGTGGAAAGACCTGCCTTGGACCGAAGGAGGGGCGCTTCTGTCAGGGAAGCAGAAGGTAAGAGGAGAGGACAGGCGGCAGTGTAGACAGGTCAGTGGTGAGGAGAAAGCTGTGGGAGCACGTCCCCTAAGCTCTCCGTATTTTTAGTGGAGGAGGCAAGGCTGAGGTCGAGTAAGGAGGAGGGTGGCAGAGGGGGGATTTTGAGGGGCGAGAAGATCCAGAAAAGTGGATGAAGAAGAGAGAGAGAAAGGAGTGGGTGGCAGATCCCAGGTTCACAGAGACTCTGGTTGTGTGGTTTCCTCTCGTGGCTCTCAGCAGCCTGGCTGTGGAGCAAAGGACTTTGATGGACCCAGAATTAGGATTCCGGGTCAGGGAGGCAGACCTCCAAGGTAAGAGAGAGGAAGTTAGAGAAGAGATACATCGTGAGGTGCTGAGGAGAAAGGGGAAGATGTGAAGCTAGATGGGCGCTGGGACGTGGAGTGAAACTGAGCTTGTCATTGATGGAAGTGTCTATGAGATGAAGAAAAAAACCCCACATACACTGAAGGAGAGAAAGATAAGAAACACGAGGACGCAGCCTGGAAGGGTTGTCCTTCTAACCGTGAAGGCTCCCTGGAGGATGCCAGATAGATGAGGGGGAGTGGCAACGAGGTCAGAGCACGCGACCTCCCTCCCTCTCCTGCTGCTGAGCCCTGTCACCCCCTGACCTCCTCTCCCGCCCCCTCATTTACCTGCCGCTTAGCTCAGTCCTGTGTCTGTGGAAAGCGCACGACGGTGAGGCCAGATTTCAGGGGGCCCGGCCAAGTGGCTGAGGGGAATCAACGGAGGAGGAAGGTCAGGGGATGTGCCTGGCAGAGGCGAAGGTTCCTGTGGCCGAGAGGGAGGCGCTGCGGTGGGAAGGTGTATCTGAATGGCGGCAGGCCCCGAGAGGTTGGTGCCCCTTCTCTCTGCGGTACAGTGGGCTGCCGGGTGTTTGCTGGAAGCTGGAGAAAATATTACAAATGCTGCTGGCACCTTCATGGGGCTTGGACTTGCGTGCGCAGAGGGATTGTTGCGGTCTGATGGGATCAGGCTGGAAGACAAGGGCTCTCAGTGCCCGCTGACCTTGGCCAAGGTCATTCCTGAGCCACGAGGGAGGATGAAATTGGCTTGTGCCTCGGTGGTGGACACTCCTGGGCATCCAGGCCGGGAGAGGTTGGCCCCAGTTGACTGAGTGAGTTGGTTGGTTAACAATAGAACAAACATTCCAGGTTGGTCTTTTATCACCTGCCGAAGCTGGTGGCACCAGTGAAGACTTCAGTGGCCTCTCAGGCTGAAATGGTCAAAGACGGGCTGCTAGAGCAGCTGGGCCATAAGGAATGGGTGCATTTCTGTGTTTCTCCTGGAGGAGGTGGAAATGGGCTGAGCTCAGCAGGGGGCAGTGTTTCTGAGACATCCAAGACCCATCACGTGAAAGGGCCACTCAGTCCCCTGTTTGTCCCCTTGATGGGCCTGGGCCGCGAGAGCGTGGCGGGCATCTTCAGGGGATGGCGATAGGCTCGATGAGCTGGTGACTCGGCAGAGTGGCCCAGTCTATCATGTTGGCCTCCTTGCCTGTTCAGAAGTCTTGTTGCTTAACCCCAGCGTTCCCACAGGTTTTCATAGCGGGTGCAGGATGGCTGGTAAAATCAAACACCCCGGAAGCCTGGGTAGGTGGAACGATGGGCCTGGACCGCTGCCCGTGATTTTGTTTGCGGCAATGGTTCCCAACATTGGTTCCCCCTGAGACTAACTGAATCCCCTTCGTTTGTGCCTGGCAGGCCATTATGGGGCATTCCTATCTATCGGGGAAGTCCTCACCAACTTCTGTTTGCAGAAACTAATTCTATAGTAGTCTATCCATCCTTAGATCTGCAAAGCAGGGGTGCCTGGGTGGCTAGTGGGTTAAGCCTCTGCCTTCGGCTCAGGTCATGATCTTAGGGTCCTGGGATCGAGCCCCGCATCAGGCTCCCTGCTCAGTGGGAAGCCTGCTTCCCCCTCTCTCTGCCTACTTGTGATCTCTCTCTCTCTGTCAAATAAATAAATAAAATCTTAAAAAAAATCTGCAGAGCAAATGGCAGAGGGGATGGGATTGGGGTGTGGGCAGGGGACAGGGAAGGCTGCACACTTATGGTAAAAAGGAAGGAGGGAGAAGATACTTTCATGCCCTTTCTTTGATGAAGACACTGAGTCTGATAAAGCCTAACCAGGGGAAGCAGAGGGATGAGCTGCAGCTCCTGATCCCCTTCTGTCCTGTTACTCCTCTGCCCCCCAAGTGACCCCTTCCCTCTCTACAGTGTGTCTCAACATCCTAATATGTTTCTTATTTGTGGCACGCTCTGTTCTGCTCCCTGGTATTCGGGTAACGTGCAGGTGATGTGGTCTTGGGCAACTGGGTGCTTCCATCTGCCTGATACTGGGAACAACGGGGGTCCAGCAGGGGTAATGCGTGTCCAGTGACAGGCGTGGTACCTGGGGCCAGAGGCTAGACTGTGACTGGGAGGGGGGGCTGGCTGCCCCTCAGCTCCCTGGCGTCCTTGCTGTGCCTGTTGGCTGCTCTTCTGGTCATTCTATCACCTCTATGAGCTCTCAATTATCCTTCTAATTAATCTCTTTTCTACTGAAGTTGGAGTTGCTTTCTGTTGTTGGCAACTGAGAATCTTGACTGAGAAGCAGCCCCCAGGAACCCACAGTGCACTTTCTGCCTTCTCTTAAATTCAGAAGCCCTTGGTGCCTGCTGCTCTTTGAATTGGGTTTATGAATCTTCTCTTCCTATGGTGTAAGCTCCTTGGGAGAAGGGATCATGTTAATTTTTCCTTTCCCAAGAGTACCTATCTCATTTTGTTTGCTCTGTAAATATTTATTGAATAATGGACAAATGGATGTCTATGTAGCTAAGTATGTATATTAGCTATCACAATGAATACCCTAGAACTTAGTGGCTTAAACCGGCAATAAACATTTATTATCACACAGTTTCTAGGAGTTAGGAATTTGGAGTGGCCTAGTTGAGTGTTTGTCTCCTGTGGTTTCAGTTAAGACGTGGGCTGGGACTGCAGTCTTCTGAAAACTGGACTACATGGGGGAGTCTAGTACCAGGATAGTTCACTCAGGTGGTTGACAAGTCAGTGCTGGAGACCTGAGTTTCTATCCATGTGGCCCTCTTCATCGGGCTGGTCATTGGCAGGAGACCTGAGTTTCTATCCATGTGGCCCTCTTCATCGGGCTACCTGAATATCTTTATAACATGGCAACAAGCTCCCCTCAACGCAAATGAACCAAGAGAGAACAAAGCAGAAGTTGCCATATCTTTTATGATGTAGCTTCAGAAGTCACACTCCTTTATTTCCATGATACCCCATTGGCTACGCATGTCAGATCTAGTCCGTGGGGAAGGAAGTAGATAAGGGTGTGACTACCTCTAAGGGAGATAAGAATCATTAGTGCCATGCTGGGGGCTCTCTACTGCCACATGGCTCACAAAGACAGCTGGGAGTGGATTTTCAGGGTCAGGTCCTTCCTTAGACAGATACTTTGGAGATCATGGAGGGAGCTAAGAATGATGTTGACCTTCCTGTCCTCTCAGGTTAGCCTTGCCCAGGGTCTTTGCTTTCAGTTTCCTGATGTGGTGAGTGAGGCCCTTCTAATGACACCCCGGGATCCACACTCTGATCCTCAGAGGCCTGGAGGTGGGCGGGGCCACTGGGGGCTTCACTTAGAGGGACCTCACTGGAGGCCTCTCGTTCTCCATCATTTACTCTTGTGAGGATTGGATGAAGTTCTTCTCTTGCTGTTCTGCTCTAGGAAGATGGAGTTGTTGAGTAGCATCCCTTTAAAATTCATGTCAACCTGGAACTTCAGAAGGTGGCCATACTTGGAAATAGGATCTTTGCACATGTCATTAAAGTAAGGATTGAGGTGAGGACCTGCTGGATTAGGGTGGGCCCTAATTCCTGTTGAAGTGTTCTTCAAAGAGACAGAGAAAGACATAGGGAGACAGCGATGGAGGCGACATGAAGACGGAGGCAGAGATCAGAGTGATGTATCTACTGGCCAAGGAACACCGTGGAGGCTCACTGGGTGAGAGGCATCGTCACCCCTTCTTCAAAGCCTCCAGAAGGAAGCCAGCCCACTGACACCTTCCTTTGAGATTCCCGGCCTCCTGCATTGTGTGAGAATGAATTTCTCTTATTTTCAGCCTCCCAGGTTTGTGGTGATTTCTTACAGTAGGCCCTACATTGGCCTCTAAGTGTTCAAGAGAAAGGAAGAGCTGCATGTCTTTCACTGTAAATCAAAAGCCAGAGATGACGAAGCTTAATGAGGAAGGCATGTTGAAAGCTGAGATGGGCCAAACACTAGGCCTCTTGTGCCAAACAGCCAAGTTGTGAACACAAAGGAGAAGTTCTTGAAGGAAATTAAAAGTGCTGCTTCAGCGAACACACAAATGATAAAAAGTGAAACAGCCTTATTGCTGATATGGAGAAAGTCTGGGTGGTCTGGATAGGAGATCCGACCAGCCACCACATTCCCTGAAGCCAAAGCCCCATTCAGAGCAAGGCCTGAACTCTCTTGAATTTTATTCAGATTGAGAGAGGTGAGGAAGCTGCAGAAGGAGCAGAAGTTGGTTCATGAGGTTTAAGCAGAGAAGTCGTCTCCAGAGCATACAGGTACGAGGTGAGACGGTAGGTGCTGAGGGAGAAGCCGCAACAAGCCATCTAGAAGGACTAGCTAAGAGAGTTCCTGAAGGTGGCACGCTAAATAACAGATTTTCAATGTACACAAAACAGTCTCCTTTTGGGAGAGGATACCATCTAGGACTTTCATAGCTATAAAAGAGAAGTCTATGCCAGGCTTCAAAGCTTCAGAGGATATGCTTACTCTTGTTAAGGGCTAACCCAGTTTGTGACTTTAAGTTGAAGCCTGTGCATTCCAAAAATACTAGGACCTTTAGGAATCATGCTACATATATTCTGCCTGTGCTTTAGCAGTAGAACAACAGAGCCTGGATGACTACGTGTATGTTTACTGAATACTTGGAGCCCACTGTTGACACCCATTGTTCAGAAAAGAAGATTCCCTTCAAAAGATTATTGATGATTGACAATGCTCCTGGTCCCCCAAGAGCTCTGCTGGAGATGTTCAATGGGATTACTATTGCTTTCATACCTTCTCACACAACATCCATTCTGCAGCCCATGGATCAAGGAGTAATTCTGTCTTTCAAGCCATCTTATTTAAGAAGTACCTTTCATAAGGCTACAGCTGCCACAGACAGGGATTCCTCTGCAGAATCTGGGCAAGATAAAATGAAAACCTCTGGAAAGGATTCATCATCCTAGATGCCATTAAGAATATTTGTGATTCATGGGAAGAGGTCCCCAAATGTCAACATGAACAACTGTTTGGAAGGAGTAGGTTTCAACCCTCATGGTTGGCTTTGAAGGGATTAGGACCTCATGAGAGGAAGTAACCACAGATGTGGTAGAAACAGCAAGAGAACCAGGTGAGAAATGGAGCCTGAAGATGGAACTGAATGACTACATTCTCATGATCAATCTTGAACCTATGAGGAGCTGCTTCTTATGGATGAACAATGAAAGTAGTTTCTCAAGATGGAATCCACTCCTGGTGAAGATGCTGTGAAGACTGTTGAAATGACCACAAAGCCTTGAAAATATTCCATAAACTTAGTTGGTAAAACAGTGGCAGGGTTGGAGAGGACTGACTTCAATTATGAAAGAAATTCTACGGTGGGTAAAATGCTGTTAGTCAGCATAGTGTGTTACAGAAGTCATTCAACCCATATAGCGAATTTCATTATTGTCTTATTTTAAGAAATGGCCACAGCCACCCCAACCTTCAGCCACCACCACCCTGATCCATCAGCCGCCATCAACATGGAGGCAAGACTCTGCACCAGCAAAGAGGTTATGACTCTGGAAGCTCAGATGATGGTTAGCATTTTTTTTAGCAATAAAGTATTTTTAATTAAGACGTGCACATGGAAAAAAAAAAAAAAGACGTGCACATGGTTTTTTTAGACATGATGCCAGTGCATGCTCACTAGACTACAGTGTAGTGTATGCATAACTTTCATGTGCACTTGTAAACAAAAAAAGTCATTTGACTCACTTTACTGTGCTAGTCACTTTATTATGGTGGTCTGGAACCAAACCTGCAGTATCTTCGTGGTAAGCATGTACAAAGCTTTGAAAGACTTTTGAAGACTCACCCTGGCTCAGAATGCATAGCTGGAAGCAGGAGTAGGGTTTGGGTAGTGCTCTGGGGGGAAGGAGGGGTCTTTCTTTGTAACCTGGAAAAACCTCGGGACAGCTTGCTCTTCAGCTTTATTGAGTAGCCCTTCTGCTACCTTCCCACACCCAACAGTGCTCTGCCCATCGCCGTCCCTGGGGTGGCTGACATGTTGAGCTGGGGCAGGACCAGAGACTCAGACTGGCTTGCTCCATCTGAAAAGGCAGAGCGATCAAATAATATCTGTCCTATCCAACAGTCCACTCATTAACTTAACAACTCATTGATTGATTCATTAACTACATTATTAATTCAAAGTTGACCATGAGCAAACACCATGTGGTTATTTCTTGCCTCTTGTCTAGAGTTTGTCCCTATGCTGCACCTAGGAATCAAATGCTTTTTAAAAAACTGAGCCCCTTCAGTTAGGTGGAGAGAATCTGCTATACTAATTCATACCAACTTAATAATACTACTATTGGGACCTGATGGATTTTTTCCTCAACTGGGTATTTGCATTTTAAAAGTGAGATCTGGAAAACTCAGTAATTGTTCTCTGGTGCTTGTGTTGTAACCACAGTAGGGTTTCCCCTGTCCTACAGCTCATCCCAGAGCAATGATTCTGCCTAAATCTGTTGGTGACAAGCTAAGGGAGTGGGCTTCTCTGTGCCATCTCTCGTGGGATAAGACTGGCGCTGGAGACAGGAGAAATGGAGGGAACCCATTTTGCCCTTGGGCAGCTTCATTTCCAGTGGTGGAGAAGAAGGCTGGGGGTGGAGGTAGCTTAGCCCAGGGCCTCCTCTTTGGGATGGAGTTGACCTTGAGAGGAGCAGTGGTGTCTACCGTCCCTTCCTCTGAGGCTCTTTAGTGCCAATCTGAACAGTCTGGAAATGGAATCCCTGGGACCCCTCCCCATCACTATTATTATAATAAACTCCAGGATTGTAGCCGTGGAGCCTCAGGCTTCAGGAATGCAGCCTGTAATTACCTCGCTTTTAAATGCTCCTGGTAATGGATGATGAGGCCTCGTGCATCAGACCAGTTAAATTGCTGTGCGACTCGGCCACAATTTAACTTGGCAGACAACACGCTCCAACTTGGCAATGAAGAGAACGTGAACTATTTGGGAATTGTTAACTTTTAGAACAACCTGGAAAGTGCCAGGGAAGTCTCTGGAAGGGAGAAGTGAAGTCAGTGACGTCTCAGACCATGAGCTGATTATCCACAGCCACCTCCCATTTACCGCCCACCTGGCTCCATATCTCGGGGATTGCGGGGATGACTGGGGTGCTGATCACAGCCCTAGACGCTCTGCTGGGTGCTGGGGGTGAAGGAGTGCTGCAGACAAGACCACACCGGGGCTCTGTGCCCCAGGAGCTTACGTTTGGTGGGGGCAGACCCACACACATCTGCTTCCGCGGCTACAGTGGGATCTGTCTGTAGAGCTACATACTGAGGCTCTGGGGCTTAGTGGGGACCGGGTAATCTTGCGTGGGGTGGGAGGGATTATGGAAGGTGTTCCAGGAAAAGTCACGGTGTCTGATTTGAACACTGAAGCATGCGCAGGGTTTGGGCAGGCTGCGGGGAGAAGTTAGGGTACGCCACAGGCGCTAGGTTAGCCGGGGAAAGCAGGCTGTGAGCGGCATGGCAGGTCATGAGGTGAGTGGGCAGGTGAAAGGGGAGGGAGAAAATGAGAGGAAGGCCCTGCTTCCAGGAGGCTGGGGCCGGGCTTTGAAGCCAGATTCGTTCCCTTTCCCAGGGGAACGTGCTGGTGCAGACCTCGAGGGTTCCAGTCTGGCCAATCCCTGGGGTCATGCCTCAGCTGGGACAGCACAGAGGCTGCTTAAGCCCTGGTCCCGCATGTTGGGCGAGGGGCCAGGGTTAGCTCTGTGCTAACTCGGTAATGCTGCAGACCAGCTGGACGGCTCCAGAACTCCCAGGTCCTGTCCTTCCACTCCCCTCCCGTCATGTCCTTGAACAGACTCGGGTGTGTGTGCGTGGTCATTCCTACCCCTGGTGCCATCTTCTCCTCTCCTCCCCACGGCCCTTCGAGAGCTTATGTTCTGAAAGGGTCAGCCCCAGCTCCAGAGAACCTGACCTTGGGGCGCAGACCTGGCGGCAAGGAGGCTTGTGGGCTGACTGCAGCTGGCCCGGCGCGGGTCTGGGGCACAGTGCTCCCTGGGGCCCCTTCTGTCTGCCGGGAACGGAGATGAGATGTGGCACTTCCCGTCACCCTGGGAATGGGCAGCTGTCCCTGCTGGAGGGACTGTGGGGCTCCCACTGACCTCTCCTCGACTGTCTTTGCCTCTTTCATTCATCAGGCCCCGACTGCTTCCAGAGCTCCTTATACATTTGCTACGAATCTTTATTTCCAGATTAGCCAACACGCACACAAAATGGAGCGTCCCTGATTTGAGGAGCAAAAACAGTGATTACTAGATTGGTTCTGTCTCGCCGAATGTGGAGGAACAAACAATGCCACACAATTTTAGTCTGTATAGCGTCTTTCAAACCATGCAATGCCCCGGGCATAGCGCAGAGTTGCCGTATGTGACACAATCACACCGAGATAAACATTCTAAACATCTTTGCGTCGAGCTTCGCTTCCTCCTGCCACACCGGGCCAGGGAGGCTGGAAGGAGGGAGGGGGGGTGGGCACATCCCCCAGACCCTGGGGAAAAGCCAACAGGGACGTGGCTGGAGGGGCCGTGGCAAAAGGGTGCCAGTGGGAACATGGTCAGGAATTGCTGCCTTCACATGAGGTCAGGAAAGGGAGCACAAAGGTGGGAGAGCTGGGTAGGGGGTGGTCCCCTAGAGGCAGCAGGAGCCCAGACTGTGGACAGGACTAGGGAGAGGCAGGTAGAAGACTGACAAGGGAGGCTATTCCTGTCACAGCCGTCTCTAGGGTATCATAGGACATAACCCGGGTGGTCAGGGCCTGGCTGTTTTACTCACATCACTTTGCTGTGTGACTCAGTTTTGTCTTCCTGACCCTTGGCTTTTCCAAGAGGGAGTGCTATGGGTCATTAAATTTCCTTCCAGGCCCGAGGGCCTCTGAGTCATTCTGTGGCCCCCACACACCCACCCCCCTGCTCCCAGCCCTCTTGGGAAACCATGAGGGGCTCTGCCCTTGCCCTCTAACTGAGGCGAAGGGTGCAGCTCCCTCCCAGCCGGTGGGAGCCTCCCCTTGGTTTTCACTGGAGCAATGTTTCCACCCCACTCCGGGGCTAGCTCTGGAGAAGCAGAGGGTGGGCCCGAGCATCTAGACCTCGCTGGAATCAGTTGGCCTCTGAACCTTCCTGTGCCGCCTTGGCCAAAAGACAACCTGATTCTCAATGTTGCCAATTTTGAATAGGCATAAAGACACCTTGTCATGGGGTTCTGGTGAGGACACCTGAGATAATAGGAGCCAAGCCCCGGGTATACTGTGTAGCACACAGTGAATGCACAAGGAATGGTGGCTATTATTATTTGAACTATTGGAGACCCCGATTTCATCCACGGAGAGGGAACATGCTTCGCCCTGCCCCACGGGGAGCATCTGGGGGCCCAGAGGAGGTCGCAGGGCTGTGAGGACAGGAGACCAGACCCCCTGCCCTGGGGGTCGTTGCTGGGGGAGGGGGAGAGGGCTGCCTCTGGGATGGGTTCCTGGATGGAGCTTGCTCTCTTTTTCCAGTTGCTGGAGTTTTGTTCATCAGTTCCTCCTAATTTGGGTGAAGTTCGCCATATGGAGAGCAGGGAACAGTGTTAAAAAAGCTTTCACACATAGATAGCGCAGCGCTTTCTCTGCTAAATGAGGACTCTCTTCCCCAGCGCAGATTTCACACGCCGATCTCCGGGGTGTTGAGTTCCCTCGTCAACAGGGGTGGAGTTGTTGAGGCTCTTGGAGCCATTGTCTCTTGGCCGGCGGGGTCCTGTTCCGACCCCAGGAGAAATCCCATCTTCTTTTTCCTCCCCAGGGGTGAGGGTTTTCCAGCCCGCTCAGGTGAACCGACTGTGCTTCCAAGCACCGCAAGCGTGTGCGGCTCCCCCGCCCGCGCCCCGCAGCCGGGCTGGCAGGCCCTGCACGCCGGGGTCTCCCGGGGATCCCCCTGGATGCTGCTCTCGTTTCACGTCTGGAAGGGAGCTGGGCTGTTCTGAATTGAGCCCAAGCCCCCCTGTTCCCCACCATCCCACAGCGTATTTTCTAGAACTTTCTCTCCCAGCCAAGACATCTGCCGCAGTGTGACTCCTCACCCCGCTAGCCCCCCCCCCCACTTCTTCCTGGCCTGACTGCACCCATTTGCCTATTTTAGTTGCTAAGAATAAATCTCTTCATTCGTCTACTGGAGGCTGAGACTCGCTGTCCATCACCTCCAAAGGCGGCACTTTTCCTGCTGGTGTCCTGGAGGCTCTCCTCTCCGTTAGCCAACCCCACAGTCTTCATTCATGCTGCCTGATTTATCTGCCTGTGTGTGGGTGGGGTGGCCATGGCGGGGGGTCAGTGGCACCTTGTTTGGCCTCAACTTCTTCCTTAGGGATAAAAATCATAGCGGTATTCAGCCATTTAGTGAGCACTTACTGTGTACTAGTGCCTATATTTTATAATCTCTTTTCCTACTTAGGATAACCAGGCAAGATCTGTGTGATCATCCGGACTTGAAAGAGGAGGAACCTGAGACTCAGAGAGGTTAAGTGATTGGCATAAAGTTGCACAGCTAGTTAGTGGCAGAGCTGATGTTCAAATCCAGATCTACCGACCCTAAATCTTCCGCAGTTTCCCTTAGCCTGCTCCCTCCTTCCCTTGCCTTATGGCTCACATCTTGTTGCATCCGAAAATGCCCCATGTTAGGGACAAAAACTGCACAGAAATTAATCAAGGACTGAAATGTAAGGACTACGGGAAGAGAGTGAGCATTTTCCTAGGCTAGCCGGTATGGAACAGTGGCCGGTGTTAGGAGAGAAGTGAGCGCCTATGACTTTTTTCTAGTGGAACCCTGCCACCCACAGGGGTTTGGCTCTCCTTGGGACCCTTGTACAGCACTGCGGGGTCTGACTTTGCCACCCTGTGGGAGGAAGAGGAGCTTGAAATTGTTTTTGAGATGTTGTTATTGATTTTCTTTAATGCACAAAAACATTTCCATTCGTGCATGGGCTTAGTTGAGGGGGACAAAAGAGAAGATTTGACACAAATTTAGGGGGCTAGGTGGAGCTCAGGGAGGGAGCCTGAGTGCCTTGTCGATTGCTCTTCAATTTATCAGTATTTTCCTGGAGTTCCTTTGCAAAGCCCTCTGCTTAATCTCACCGCTGGGGGGAGGGGGATTGGAAGAGGGGACGTGGATTCCCGCTTGCCTTGGCTTCCAGACCCATTTAGGCCAGCAGCTCTGCCCCTGCTCCAGAGATGTCCTGTTTTTCTCAGACAGCATATGGTTTTTGGGTTAGAGTTCTAGGTCCCCAAAAGAAAAAAAGTGGGAGACAGTGGTCCAGCCTGTGCCTCTCTGGACCTGACACAAAAGGTTTGCTCTGCAGCCCTGGTGCAGTTGCCCCTGTAATTCACAAGGGAAGCAGCCCTACACTGTGAAACATCAGGGAGGATGGCTGGTAAAGTTCCAACAGTGCTTACCAACGCGACAAAAATAAAAGTAAAAGCAAAATATCACAGACCATATTCTTAAGGAGAGCTGTCTCGTGGGGCATCTGGGTGGCTTGCTGGTTGAGCATCCAACTCTTGGTTTTGGCTTAAGTTGTGATCTCAGTGTCCTGGGGTCCAGCCCTGCATCAGTGGGGAGTCTGCTTGAGGACTCTCTCCCTCTCCTGCTGCCCCTCCCTGCCATGCTCTCTCTCTCTCAAATAAATAAATAAATCATAAAAAAAAAGAGGGCTGTCTCCGATGGGTGAGGGGAGCAGGGAATAGCAAGAGAGGAATATGGGCATCCTCGTTCTCTACTCCCTGTTCCTCTTCTCCTGAGGGCTGGTAGGCATTCCAGGGTCTTTTTTTCTTTTTTTTTTTTAATTTTCTTTATTTATTTGATAGAGATCACAAGTAGGCAGAGAGGCAGGCAGGGAGAGAGGAGGAAGCAGGCTCCCTGCTGAGCAGAGAGCCCAATTCGGGGCTCGATCCCAGGACCCTGGGATCATGACCTGAGCCAAAGGCAGAAGCTTTAACCCACTGAGCCACCCAGGGGCCCCCCTAGGTGAATTTTCTATAAAACCCCAAAAGAGACACCTTCCCAATTTTCCTGGGTTGGCTCCTGTTTCATTTGCTGAGACTGTTGCCATGAAGTACCAGAAACTGAGTGGCCTAGGAAAACATTTATCCTATTGTAGTTCTGGAGGCTAGAAGTTCAAGGTCAAGGTGTCAGTAGGGCTCTATCCCCTCTGAAGGTGCTAGGGAAGGATGTGTTCCATGTCTCTCCCCAGCTCCTGGTAGTTCCTGGGCATGTGGAGCATAACTCCAGTCTTCACCTAGTGTTCTTTCTCTGTGTGTGTGTGTGTGTGTGTCTTGTTCAAAGTTCCTTTTTATAAGGACACCAGTCATATTGGATTGGGGCCACCCTCATATCCTATCTTAACTTGATTACCCCTGTAAGGAAGCTATCTTTAAAGAAGGTCACATTTTGAAGTAGTGGGGGTTAGTATCCCAACATATTTTTGGGGGACACAATGAAACCCTCATAGCCCCTCTCTTCCCCTGTTTTTCTGAGTTGGGTGACACTGAGGCTCAGACGATCCAATCTAGAGAGAGCTCGACAGCCATGTCTGCAGACTTTGGAGTCCCGTCCCCACAGAGCCCCCCTTTGGCTTCATGCCTTGTGTGGATATGGTACTCGAGTCACCGTATTACACTTCCTATGGATATATTTTTAACCCGTCTTCTTCCCTTGCTAGACTCCAAGTTCCTTGAGGCCTGTGACTCACCCTTATTCATTTTTCTTTTGTATTTGTTTTTTTTTTAATGGTAGTAAAATACACATAACCTTGATTTGAGCATCCTCATTATTTTTAAGTGTATGGTTTGGTGGCCTAGAATATACGCAACATCCTCATGTCCCACACTGAAACTCTGAACCCATTGAGCACCAACTGTCCATTTCCCACACCATGCCAGCCCCTGTCTCTGTGAATTTCACTACTTTAGGAACCTCAGGTAAGTGGAATCATGCAGTATTTGTCCTTTTGTGTCTGGCTTCTTTCACTCAACATCATGTTTTCAAGGTCCATCCTTGCTGCAGCATATCTCAGAATGTCTGCCTTCCTTGTTTAGGCTGGGTGATGTTCCATCACATGTACAGACCACATTTATCCATTCATTCTTCGATGGACATGGCGGGTGTTTCTGCCTTGTGGTGGTCGTGAATAGCACTGCTGTGAACATGGGCGTGCAAGTGTCTCTTCGAGTCTCTGCTCGCAGTTCTGTTTGGACCTGCCCAGAAGGGGAATGAGTGGATCCCACCCAATCCACGTCTCTATTCTCAGGGTTGATTATGGTACCAACAGAACTCTTACCTAATAAATACTTGTTGACCGACTGTATTGAGGAATGAATGATTGAGCGAGTAACTGAGAAGTGAATGAAGCAAGGAACGGAAACCTGGCAAAGAAAGAGGGGTCATTTGAACAGCGAAGGGATGCAGATGAGGCCGCCGGCCAGACCAGGAGGGAGAAGGGCGTGACTGGATTTCACAAGAACTGTCCAAGGCATCTTGGTTTCCGCTCGTGCTGCAACAGTAAGGATGCAGCCAAGATGCCTGCCTGATGCTTTTCTCGAATTATTCTTTCTGAAGTCATGACAATACCAATAGGTCTGCGCTCTTGATTGGTACCCGTCGGTTGCACAGTGAGACATACTGGAAAATGGTCTGGAATTTCGGACTCGCAGAAGGGCACTTCTAGGCCTCACCTGCAAACAAATCATGGGTCTCACTGGTGAGGAAACCCTATGGTGTCCTCAAGCATCTACTCCTAGGAACTCTCCAGACCTGCGTCCTGGTTGGGGCAGCCGTGCTTTGCCTCCTGCAACCAGCTCCACGTGCTGCCCCTGTGACCTGCTCCTTTTCCATCTGACATGAGTGCCGTGCAGCTGAATGTGACTTTATTTGTTTTCCTTTTGTTCAAAGCTGAGGACAAGCTGCCCATCTTCCTCCTAGCCCTGGATACTGGGAGGCTGTGATTGGCAGTGGCCCAGGATGAAAGACAAATGTGCCTCAGGTAGCGGATCTGCCAGAAAAATTCTGGCTGGTCTGAGCTCATCTCACCCCATTCTTGATGGCAGGAGTTTTGCATTTCTCTGGGCAACTCCCTCCTCTCATCCCTCAACCAGCCCCAAGAAACTCAAATCCCGGGGCAGCAGCATCGGATCCAGAGGATTCTTCTCCTGTCGTCAGCTCGTCGCTCAGATTTGGCCACCAGATTGACAAGGAGAGTCCCCAGGAGGGTGGCACGGGGAGAGGGCTGGGGGGATGGGCAGGAGGCCAGCAACCTCGGAGGGCTTAGCCAAGGCTCTAAACTTTATTTAAAAACCCCATCTCTTGCTGACCTTCTCTCTCCAAATAACTGAATAAGAAGCCAGGGAGAGGAAGGACGTCTTCTCCATCTCAGACATCTCGGTCGCATGGAAATGAAAGCAAAGGCCCTTGTGGTGGCCCTAGTTGCTGTGAAAAGTGGGAGACCTGATGGGGGAGCCCCAGGGGACTGGGGTGGGGAGGCAACCCAAAGGGGAGCAGAGGGGAGGCGGGGGCACGGGCTGGGTGAACAGCAAGCTGGAGAGCTCTTCTGCACAACGAGATTAGCGCAATGTGAGCGTTTCCATGCCAAGGTGCTAACGCAATAATACACCGAGTTTGCCAACTTTTCAAATTGAATGTATTTGATTATTTGCTTTTAATTAGTGTGAGTTTTGGAGTATGTACAGGATTGTCAGGGATACACGCAAAGCCTCCTACAGCCCACGAAACCTCCCCTTGGTAAAGACGGTCCGGGATTGTTCTCTTTTAGCTGTGGAGAATGAGATTTAACAGCTCTGTTAAATGTTTTAGCCGGTTTCCATTGTGCCTCTGTTTCAACCTATTGGCAAGACCAACTGAAGTGAGAAAAATAAACCTCTTATCTGATCCGAATGCTGAGAGCTGCTCCCAAGAAGAATTTTCCTGCTCAGCTTTGGCTTTCCATGAACATCCTTGTTTTGTTTTGTGTTTTCTTTCCTTTTGCTTCCCAGAGTTGCCCATTACACCGACTTCCCCTCTTCTCTAGAAGTATGTTTTCGGAAACATCCGTACGCATGAAGAAAGAATGAGGGCGGCGGGGGGTGGGGGGGCTGCAGGGAGAGGAGAAGAAATCTGTTTATTTGACAGAAGCACTCCGAGAGTCTTTCTATCTGCCCAAGCCTGATCATCCTGGTTGGGAATCTCTCCACGGGGCGGGCTCTGCTCAGGATGATTCTCGATTCTCAAACCTGTACTACGTGGGGGACAAGGAGACCTCGGAGAAGCTGGGCTCGTGGGCCAGTGAGGGACCAAGTGGGGTCTAGCGTCAGTCCTGTGCTCCCTTCTAGGCTAATGTACCAGCTCCTGCGCTGTCCACACTGTGCGAGTTTTAACCAGGATTCCCCACTGGGGGTTTTGCAGGCGGGGATCCTTTACAAAGACAAAGCACGTCCTTCTCCTCCTTCTCGAGGCCCCAACTTAAAGCGGCAAGAGGAGGTGGAGAACTCAGTGTTTGCTAAAAAGGAAAGGAAGGATGTGGCGTGAGGAGGCTTTTTCCACGGCACCCCCTTCCTTCCAGCCTCCTCGGGCCCGCTGCTTGGCTTGCCTCTGCTCCAGGACACTGGCGACGTGGACAGAGGCTGCAGCCCACCCTGGCATGGCCATCCACTTTGTCCCTTGCTGCTCCCAGCTCACATCACCATCCCAGCGACTCACTGGGACCACAGGAGCCGCCATGTAGCAGGGAAGCAAGACCCCTCATACACATTCTGAGGATGGCCGCCCGCTCACCCATTACCTACACAATCTCTCAGTTACATTAAAAAAAAAATCTTTCCCCCCCTCAACAATAGAGAGGAACAAATGGTTGACAAATAACAACGGCAGCGGCTCTCCAACAAAAGCACGCAATTATTACAATTATACTATCCTTGATTAGGCTGCCATGCATTGCATTTCAATGTAATTGATGTTGTAGGTTGACACATCGGACACCAAATATTCTCGCCTGTCCCTTCTCTCTTTTGTTTCAGAAGCTGATTTGCATTTTCTATGCTTTTAGTAATGAAGACTTAGCACTTTTCCTCCATTAGAAAAAAAAAGAGAGATACAATAATCTGCAACTCGGCACTTGTTTAAGGATTCTGACCCTCGAAAATACCACTTTGCTTCACACATTAGCTGCTTACAAAGAAGGAAGCTAATGTATCATCTAATTGGGCAAACCACTGCATCTGATTTCTCTCAATCAGACTATTAGCTTCGTAATTACCCATCTGCCTCGTGTGGAAAAACGGCAAGGCGCACACCCAGCTAATAACGTTCTCAAGAGCTCTCCACCACAATGAGAGGAGGCAACGTGGAGGGATATGGTCTCTAACCATTTCGGTGCCAAGGTGGTCACACAATGCAGGGGGGCTCTGCCAACCTTCCCCCTCCTCACCGTGTTTAATTATTTGTCTTTAATTAGTTGGAGTTTGGGGGGTTTGTTCAGGACCACAGTCACCGGTGGCCACGGGGAGGAGGAAGGATGGTGAGAAGCGTGAGGGCAAGGAGGAGGCTTCCCGACGCCTCTTGCGGGAGACACTTGAGGGAGGAATGTCGCCTGGCTCGACGGGGTGTCCTCAAAGGGAATACAGATTCCCCCAAGGCCGGAGCAGAGTGTTCCTCTTCTCTCTCTGTTCCTTTTCTTCTTCAGGCATTGGATCCCCCCCCCACCCCGACCTCTTTCCTGTGAAGATGCCCCCTGTGCACCCCTGTCATGGCTGATCGGAGGATGAAGACAGCGGTGGGGGAGGGGGTCCTGGGACCTCCCGGTATGTGCGTGTAGGCAGAGCCACACAGTGTCATCTCTAACTTGTGGTTCTTTTGGCTCCCGTTCACTTTTGTCTGGTATCACATTCCGCACACCTCGTCGTTCAGTTCCGGGGCTGTAGGTCTGGAGATTGTCTGGACCTTCGGCAAGTTGTGGGATGCCTCCTTTTCCCCTGCTCCCTGACCCAGGAAAGGAGGCTGGGCCAGCTCGTGTCCTCAAGGAGTGGGGCGGTTGGCATGTGGGTGTGTTTGGGAGAGCAGGTGGGGCCAATTTTAATGCCAACTGCAATGAGGGGTTGGGGCTCCCTGCCCCCACAACTAGATAGCGCAGCTATTTTTTGTATATCCTTCTAGGAGAATTGCACTTGAACAAAGGGCTCCAGTTCAAAGTCTTGAGACCAGCTGATCACACGTGAGACCAACTGGTCTGGCTAAGAATGTCTAATGACTTAATGTCTCTCGAAAAAGTCAGTCAACGTGCCTGGGTCAATACTGACATTCATCATCCAACAGCTGGTTGATTTAGAGGTTAGATAACAGAGGTTAGAATATAAAAATGGAGTCTTTTGAGTCTGACACAGTGATGAATTTTGCTTTTGTGTATTTTTTTGTTTAGTTATGGTATGATTTTGAAGACTCACTGATAGCTAATACTGAAGTAATTGGCGGTGAGAACAGAAATTTACAGATGCATTATATCATCTGGGAACATATTTCTAAAGACCTACTATGTGTGTGTTATGGCGAGAGGCCCTGCAGATAATACTTATATTGGGCATTGTCCCTGCTTAGTGGAGCTTTGAGTGGTAAATAAAAGATAAGTTTGTTCCTTACACAAGTAAGAGACCAAGTGTCAGGATTCATCTGGTCTTGCTAAATGCCTCATCAAGCTGGCCAAGGTTTTCCATGGCAGGCATGACACATTCATTCCCAAGCTCATCTCAACCTGATTACTCCCATCTCTTGTGTTCAGGCTTTTAGCAATCAGTTCTGTTGAGTTTCACAATTTCCCATGGAAAGAGTTTGGTTGATCTGTGATATCTTTCCTAGTCTATGTACAGGAAATTGGGGAACTTAAGAGCTACATGGATCTCTTAGGTTTGAGGAATTTTGTGAAAGACACTTTGTCATATAGAGTCTTATTTATAAGGATCTTCTAAAAATTCTTTCCAGGTATCTGTGTAAGGAAAGGATTGGCTTCCTATGCACTATATATATAGCTTTTTATATATACAGTATTTCACAACTGATCATTTTCCTCTTTGCTTTGGCTGCTAGGAAGCTCAAAGGCCAAATTTTAGCCTCTTTCCATTGGCCAAATAAGACTAGATGCCATGTTTTGTGTGTGAATACCCCTAAAACTTTATTATTTTTTATATGTTTATAATCAGATTTTTCCTTTGCTCTCACTCATGCAAATATTTCTCTGATATCCTTTTGTATTACATCCATTTTTGTACAACATCTCAGTACTTGGTGGGAAAAGGTTCTGGTAGAAATGAAGACCAGAGAGGTTAAATAATTTGTCTAAATTACACAGGAAAGAATGAGGGCAAGAAATCCTTCCTTGCCCAGAGCCGGGCTTCCCAGATGTTTTGACATTAGCTATGAAGTCTGCTAAGATTAGTTTACCTTGTGATCGACTTAATTTCTCTTTGGCAAAATTCACACCATTTCTTCGCCTCTGTTACAGCTTTCTTACTCTTCCCTGCAAGTCTGGGATGCTAAACTTCCCTCAAGTCACACCCAGGAACAGAGCTAAGGGAAGAGATGCTCTCATTGAGCTTTCCACCAGCACTCCCAGCATCCTCAAGCCATCTTGTCATGGCTCGTCCCCTGAGAAGTCAATGCCTGCCACAGGCCCCATGACCCGGGTGAGAAGTGAGCTGTGCATGGCTCAGGGAGTGAGCGCAGAAGAGCAGAGAACACGCTACCTTCTCACACACCATGTTACGAGAGAGTTGACAACCTGCAGAATATGCTGCCAGGAACATGCTCTCATTTTGTCCCCAAAGAGGACCATCAGCTTGGCGACGACATGTTGTTTTTTTTTTTTTTTTATGCCTCCAAGCATTCCCCACTATTCTCCAGAGGCGGGTCTGGGTCTTGGGGTTGGGGGGAGAGGTTATCCTCAAAGGACTCCCTCAGGGATGGAGGTTCCATAGTTTGGCAATTCCTAACCTTTTTGGAGTGGAGACATCCTATCGATTGTTTTTCACACTGCCTTTTCTCTCCCTGCCTTTTTATAGAAAAGTGTCATGTGACTCATTTTTTTTTTTTTAAGTATAATTCTTTCGAGAATTTGGGTATCATCACCTCTTTCTCACCAACATACACGTGGGAAAATCCCGACGTGTGTGGCAGGCAACTTACATAGTAACTCTTACAATGTGTTCCAGTTTGACCAACTTCCAGGAAGATCTTCCTTATCTCTAACCGCTGTCCCTCCTCATGCATTCTACCCCCTTTCCTCTGGGTCTTTCCTCAGAGGAGATGAGCGTCTTCCTGATACCAGGAAAATTGGAAACACAGCCAACTTTCTATTGATTATAAGTAGATTATGTTACAGTTTATCTCTGGCAAATCTTGGTTTCATCTCTCAGTTAACGTCTCTGTTGCTTACTTAATTTCTTTATTGCTTTTATAACCGTTGCCATCTGCTCCTGAATTGGAGTTCCATGGGAACTGAAAGACTGAAATTTTCAAAATGAAAGCAATGATTTTGAGGCCAATGGGACTCGAAAAGACAGATCGTGTCTGAGAGGAAAGAGAGGTCTGCTGAAACTGACCACAGGGTGCTCAGAGCCAGGCTGGCCTTAGCAACCGTCTGATCAGCTCCCATCAGGTATATTGATCAGGAAATCAAGATCTCAATCCAGTAGGAGTCTTGTCAAATGTCACAAAGCTACCAGGAGGAAGCCCTGATACTAGGATCCAGGTCCGGGGATCGTTATGATCTCTCACAATTTTTTTTTTAAATTGAGGTATAATTGACATATAATATTATGTTAGTTTCAGGTGTACAATATAATTATTCAATAATTGTATATATTGCAAAATGATTACCATATTAAGTCCAGTTAACATCTGTCCCCATACATAGTTAAACAATTTTTTTTTTTCTTGTGAGGAGGACTTTTGAGATCTACTCTCTTAGCCATCATTCTTATTTATCAGTCTGAAAGGTGAAATTGCCCATTTGCAGCATGAAATGTGTGGCTGGGCAGAATTACATGTTGGGACACAGCTGAAAAATGGGGTAGTTCTTAGCTCCCCCACACTTCTAGAGTTTTCTCTTCGTGGTGCAATTCCATAATTTTGTGTGCGATATCACGAGTAGCTAGAACATCAGATATCCCCATGAGAAAAAGCAAGCAGAACCACAGACTGCAACACACAGACTTAAAAATAATTTAACATACAGGAATTATTTCCTATTTATCTACTGTTTGGATTACCTTTGCGAGGACTCTCGCGCCTTTCTGTGGACGATGAGAAATTGGTGTTATTTATGCCTTCACGTGGGAGTCAGAATATGTGCAACATCCTCAGCATCTGGACCAAGTCCAGTCTGTATTTTTTTCCCCCATCTGCTCCTGGTATTTTTAAGTAAAAATGTTTGTATCTGCATCCCCCAAGCCCTGTTGTAAATTGTAAATCATGCCATTATATCTGGTAAAACCACAATGTCAAGCAACAATTCACAAAGCCACAAAGATTCTCTGGAGTAATCTTCCTGTTCTCGTTGATCAATTTTATATTTTCCCCTTGGCCATACGCACACATTAAATGGCACTAATTCAGTGAGAAAACTCATAAGGGATAATATTTCAAGTGGCACAAATGGCAGTAATGCCTTTATGAGTATCTATCTTATAATTGCCTCTGCGTTCTACCTGTGTCCGCTCTTCTCTGTTGTTCCAGCGGAGTGAAATGGACGCAGAAACGGCGGGGGTCGGAGAGTCAGGGAAAGGGGGGGAGAACGTTTCAGCTAAATTAGGAGAAGAAGCAGGAAAATCTCAAGTCAAAAATTGTGTGGCTGCAATTATTGCTTTCTTCTGGTGAAAATATTTATTATCTGATCCAGAAAGATGACAGGTGGAGAGAGCCGGCTGGTGCTGGCGAATCAGGACGGGTGCTTATGTTTGATTATCTCCCACCCATAACTTGATGCAGGTCTTCAGGTCATTGATTCCTTCTTTTACATTTTTTGATCAATTTTTTAAGTGATGATTTTAAATAAACTTTCAAATTCAAGGACAGCATGTGTACATACATATATTTAATTCAAGTACAACACAAATGCATAATTCATAATTATGCAAGATGATAATTTTATTTTTTTTACACTGCGAACACACCTGTGTAACCACCACACACAAAAGATGCAGAACCTTATCAGCAGCCCAGAACATTCTCTTTTACCCCTTTCTTTCCACTTTTGTTGATTATTCTTGACCTTTGCATTTCTAGGCAAGTTTTAGAAACCGTATCAATTTCCACAAAAAATCCTGCTGGGGTATTGACTGGAATTGAAGGAGAATTGACATCTTGGAAACTTACATGCTTCCCATCTGTGACTAGTCATAGGGGTACTCTCTGTAACAGGGTTTCGTAGTTTTCTGGGTTTAGTCCTAAGCATTTGATGTTTCAGTTAGTCAACTTTATGTGGCATCATTTTAAAATTTTATTTTCTTGTCTTTTGTTTCTAATATAGGAAGTGCAATCCATTTTGTATATTGATCTTTCATCAATGACCTTGATAAAATCAATTATTTAGGGGCACCTGGGTGGCTCAGTGGGTTAAAGCCTCTGCCTTCGGCTTTAAAGCCCAGGGTCCTGGGATCCAGCCTCACATCGGGCTCTCTGCTCAGCAGGGAGCCTGCTTCCCTTCCTCTCTCTTTGCCTGCCTCTCTGCCTACTTGTAATCTCTATCTGTCAAATAAATAAATAAAATCTTAAAAAATATCAATTATTTATTTGAAAAATTTTTTAATTGAGGTATAACTGATATACAATACTATATTAGTTTCAGGTGTACAACATAGTGATTTGACAATTGTATGCATTGTGAAATGATCACCACAATAAGTCTAGTCACATCATCTGTCACCAAAGTTAATATGATATTATTGACTATATTGCCCATGCAGTACATTGCATCCCCATGACTTAATTATTTTGTAACTGGAAGTTTGTACATCTTGATCCCTTTTACCATTTCCAATCTCCCTCCCCACTCCCCCTACAACTGTCCACCCACCTCTGGAAACCACCAATCTCTTCTCTGTGTCTATTGGTCTAATTTTATTTGTTCATTTGTTTTATTTTTTAGATTGCACATGTAAGTAAAACTAGGCAGTATTTGTCTGTCTGAAGTATTTCACTTGGGTTAATACTCTCAAGGTCCACCTATGTCATTGCGAATGGCAAGGTCATTCTTTTTTTGTGGCTGAGTAATATTTCATTGTACGTAAGTACCACATCTTTATCCACTCATCTGTCGATTGACACTTGGTAAATAATGCTGCAATGAACATAGGGCTACATATATCTTTTTGAATTAGTGTTTTCAGTTTCTTTGGGTAGATAGCAGTGGAATTGCTGGATTATATTGTAGTTCTATGTTGACTTTTTTGAGGAATCTCTGGATTGTGGTTGCACCAATTTACATTCCCACCAACAACGCATGAGGGTTCTCTTTTTTCCCACATCCTCACCAACACTATTTCTTGTTTTTTTGATACCAGCCCTTCTGACAGGTGTGAGGTGATATCTCATCATGATTTTGATTTGCATTTCGCTGAAGATCAGTGATGTTGTGTATCTTTTCATGTACCTGCCAGCCATGCATATATTTTCTCTGGAAAAAATGTCTAGAAATGTCTATGTCTGCCCATTTTAAAATCAGATTGCTTATTTTATTGTGGTGCTGGTTGTTATTAAGTTGTATGAGTTCTCTAAATATTTTGGATGTTAGCTGCTATTGGATATATGTGGTTTTTTTTTTTAAAAGATTTTATTTATTTATTTGACAGAGAGAGAGAAAGACCACAAGTAGGCAGAGAGGCAGGCAGAGAGAGAGTGGGGGAAGCAGGCTCCCTGCTGAGCAGGGAGCCCGATGCGGGGCTCGATCCCAGGACCCTGGGATCAGGACCTGAGTGGAAGGCAGAGGCTTTAACCCACTGAGCCACCCAGGCACCCCTGGATATATGTTTTGTAAATATCTTCTCTCACTCAGTAAGTTACCTTTTCATTGTCATATGGTTTCCTTTGCTGTACAGAAGCTTTTAGTTGGACTTAGTCCCATTTGTTTATTTTTGCTTTTGTTTCCATTGCCTTTGGAGTCTAATCTAAAAGAACGTTACTGATGTCAAAGAGCTTACTGCCTATGTTTCCTTCTAGGATTAATATGGTTTCAGGTCTATGTTCAAGTCTTCAATCCTTTTTGATTTAATTTTTGTGTATGGTATAAGATAGTGGTTCAGTTTCATTCTTTTGCATGTAGCTGTCCAGTTTTCCCAGCACCACTTCTTGAAGAGACTGTTTTCCCCATGTATATTCTTGCCTCTTTTGTTGAAAATTAATTGACCATATATAAATGGCTTTATCTCTGTGCTGTCTATACAGTTCCATTGACCTATGTGTGCTTTGTGCCAATACCATGCTGTTTTGATTACTTCAGCTTTGAAGTATCATTTGAAATCAGGGAGTGTGTTGTTCCAGATTTGTTCTCTTTTGTTTCTTTTCAAGCATTTTATTTTTTAAATTTAAATTCAATTAATTAACATATAATGTGTTATTGGTTTCAGAGGTATAAGTCTGTGATTCATCAGTCTTCTATGATACCCAGCACTCATGACCTCACATGCCCTCCTTAATCTCCATCACCCAGTTACCCCAACCTTCCATTCCCCCCTCCCTGCAGATTTGTTCTTCATTCTCAGGATTATGGTGGTTGTTTGGGGGCTTTTGTAATTCAATATCTGTAGATTATTTTTGGAATTTATATGTAACCAATTATGTATCTATGAATAATGACAGTTTAATATCTTCCTTTTAAATCTTCATATTGTATATTTCTTTTTCTTGTCTTATAATACTGGTGAGGACCTTGAGGAATTTACTATTGAGCAGTAGTGGTGATAATCGAATCCACCTTGTTCCTCATCCCAAGGTAAAACTTTCAGTATTTTACCGTTTTAAGTGTGATGCATGATAGATTTTTTGGAAGTAGGTACTTGTTACCGTGTCCAGAAATTGCCCTTTTAATTTTCTGCTTGATTAAAAAAATTTATTTGTAGCATGCTTTTTGAAATGACGAACAGGACTGGATATTTTTGAATGCTTTTTTTTTTTTGGTATCTCTTGAGATGATTATATATTTCAGTGTTTATTTTTTTTGCCAGTGTGATAAGTTACATTGATTGGTGTTCAAATTCAAAATCCACATTTTATTCTTTGGTTAAGATACGTTGTTTGTGATGTATTTTCCTTTCTCAGCTATTGCTGGATTTGATATGTCTGTGTTTTTGCTGAGTAAACATTTTAAAAAGGCTTTTGAGTTTATGTTTATTAGAGGTATTGGCTTCCATTTTTTTTCTTATGATATACTTAATCTGGTTTTACTATCAAAATTATGCTGGTTTGATAGAATGAGCTCGGAAATGTTGGTATTAGATTGGTGTTCTCTCTTCCTTAAGTGTTTGGAAAAATTAACTGATAAAGCTACCTGGGCCTGGAATTTCCTTTGTAAGTTTTTAATTATAAATTCAATTTATTAAATAGACATAGACTATTCAGATTCTTAAATCTTTGTGTCACTTTTGCTTAATTATGGTTTTAAGTTAGTTTGTCCAATTTCTTTATATTTTCTCCCTTGTACTCTCCTTGTGCTTAATTTGTTATTTTTCTAGCTTCTTGCGCTGGATGCTTATATAAATGCTTTTCAGCCTCCATTATTTTCTAGATTGTGTATTTAAAGTAGAAGTTTCCCTCTGAATATGCTTGAGTTGTATTTTATAAGTTCTGATGATGTATTTTATTGTCTTTCATTTTAAAATGTTTTCTGATTTTCATTTTGATTTCTGCTTTGACCCATGAGTTATTTATAATTTCTTCCCCTCTGTATGCCTGTCTCTATATTTTCTGCTAATCTATCTTTCAGTTGAATAATCTTATCTTCTGATGTGCTTCTCTGCTGTTAAATCCATTTCTTTAGTCCATGATATCTGTAATTACATTTTTTTCTGTTGTAAGTTATGTTTGATTCCTTTAAAAATGATTCATTGATGAAATTTCCATCTTTTTATATATTTCCTTGAACACATTAATCACATTCATTATAAGTTTTGTGTCTAATAACTCAAATATCTGAATTGTCTGTGAGTGTAACTATTTTCTATTTTTTTTCTCTAGATTTTCAATTATTTGGTCCTATCTCCTGGCATACTTCATAATTTTGGATTAAAATTTGGACACTTTACTTAAAAAATTCTAAGGGTGTTGATGATGTTACCTATCTTTGGAGGAAGTTTCTTCCTTCCTCCCTCCCTCTCTTCCTCTCTCTCTCGTTCTTTCCCGGCAATTAGACTATAGGCAGACTTTCTTGATTCTATCACATACTGAAATGCTTCAAGGCAATTTTAAGTTTCATGTGGGCTCTCTCTGGGGTCCCATAATTTTTGGTTTCTTCTTTTGGTGTATCAACTGAAAGTCTGGTGTATAATTGAGGCTACTCCTCTTTGGTGGGCCTGTATTCTAATTTTAGTGTTTAGTTCTGTATTCTAATTTTAGTGTTTCCACTCCATACAACTGATGGGTTAAAAATACACACACACACACACACACACACACACATATTTAAATCTGTAGCCACTTAGGTATTTTCCTTGCTTCCCTAGCCCACCATTCAGGGCTGCTTAGGGTTCAACACATATTTCAAGAGCAAAAGTGACACAGACTTTTAAGCTTATTTTCTTGAGGTTCTCCTTTCTCTAGGATCTTGATTTCTTGAGTCATAAGTCATACCACCTTGGTATCCTTGAATTCCAGCTTCTATTTTCCCAATACCATGGGGCTGTCAAATGTTCTAGGTCATTGCTCGGGTCTGTCTCTGCCTTTATGCCCTCTGATGTGAATTAGCAAATGCTCTTACAGGAAAGAGCAGCAGAGGAAAGCTTGGCTCACTTCGATGTGTGCGTCCCATTTCTCCAAGGTCACGGACGCTCACATCCTACTTACCTTGATTTTTCTCTGATGCCTTCAAATAGTTTGTTTCCCCCCAGCTTTGATCAGTCTTCTTGGTAGGTAGATTGGTTTGGTGCAAGTGACCCTAGCAGAGTTGGACTGGTGATTAATTTTCCTAATAAGAGTTGTTTGTTCTTATTTGGTAGAATTCAGAAGTCTTTGCTAGTGTGAGCAGTGCCTCCAGGTGCCGGTTTACATGGCTCGCAAAAGACTAGTGTGCTGTGGTGGGTGGTAGCACACACAAGAAGCTTATTAAGGATCAGCACCAGTGAAAGGATGGGGGCAGCAAAGGTAGGATTAGAAAGGGAGCATTTGACCTCAGGCCTCACCATAGCGTGATTGACAATGACTTTGGGGTGAACACTGACTCTCAGAGTTATTTGTATTGGGCAGAAATGGCCCGGCCTTTATACCACCGCCTTGCTAAGCATCAGACAGAGGAAGCCCCAGGAAGGGCCTGAGCTCATTCAAGGTGCTTCTCTCAGATGCAGGTGGACCCAGAAGGAGCTGAGACCCAAAAGGAGCTGCACTCCCCGCGGCTGGAAAGCAAGTCCTTCCCAGAAGAGGAAACTGGGTGGCGCCCATCTTATGTGCACCGGAGTGGTGACGGGAGAGCACGGGGCTCGTTGCAAGGAGATGAGGCTGTCAAGGAAGATCCTTGGAGGTAGAGTACAAAAATAGGGCAATGCAGGAGTAGGACAAGGGCATTACTCTTCTTAGCCCATTTCCATAGCAGAGGCATCAGATGGTTTTATAACTGTGAACTCTTCCTAAAAATGATTTCTATTATCTTGTTATTATTTTTTCTGTGTAACTGCAGGGTGCAGGTGGGTCAGCACTGTTTGTAAGAAAGGGCCGGGGGATCAATAAAAGATCAACGGGAGAGAGAGAGAGAGAGAGGCTGCAAGCTATTGCTTAATGGCACACGTAGAAGGGGCTTCTACCTGCAGTGGATATAAAGCAATGCCCTTCTTCTGCCCATGGCGCAGAGCCACGGAGCTTCGTGGCTTTGGCTCTAATGACACACCTTCCTGTGTTCATGAGAGAATTGCCTTCCATAGGAGTGTGTTTGATTATGCGCATAATCGGATACACTGCACTGCAGGGGAGGTGAGAAAAGCTTTAGTTCCTTTGTGAAGTCATCACTTCCCATCATCCACCACCCCCCGCCCCGCCAGCTCCAGCATCCCAATTACAGCTGGCAGAAATGCTCCAAA
This sequence comes from Mellivora capensis, assembly GCA_004024625.1. Taxonomy (NCBI): domain Eukaryota; kingdom Metazoa; phylum Chordata; class Mammalia; order Carnivora; family Mustelidae; genus Mellivora; species Mellivora capensis. The sequence continues at coordinate 67,512 of PISX010001614.1, read as the reverse complement.
GACCATCACAACTGCAAGTCATGAGCCTCCTGTGTGTCAGGCGGGCTCCTCCTGTGTGACTTGAAGACGAGTCATAACCAGATGATGTACCAAAATTCACAAAGAGAGCTAAGAGAAGAGGGAATGGGGAGGTGGATGGGAAGTTGTCTCTCCCTTTCCCTACAGTTTAAGAAATTTGTCTTTATTTGCTTGTAACTCAATTCTTTCTAGGCTTAAAAAGTCTATAAAGGGGAGGGGCTGCATTTGAGGTGTGAAATGGTGTTTTTTTTTTAAGTGTTCAGTGATTCATAAGTATAACACCCAGTGCTCATCACAGCATGTGCCCTCCTCAATACCCATCACCCTGTTACCCCTCCCCCCCTCTGAAACCCCCACATTGCTTCTTGGGGTCCCTAGTCTCTCATGGTTCATCTCCCTCTTTGATTTCTCCCCCTTTGGATTTCCTTCCCTTCCCCTATGGTCCTCCACGTTATTGCTTATGTTACACATAGGAGTGAAACCATATAATTGTCTTTCTCTGCTTGACTTCCTTCACTTAACATAATCCCCTCCAGTTCTGACCATGTCGATGCAAATGGTGGGTATTGGCTGAATAATCTTCCATTGTGTATATGGACCACATCTTCTTTATCCTTTCGTCTATTGAAGGGCATCTCGGCTCCTTCCACAGTTTGGCTATTGTGGACATTGCTGCTATGTACATTGGGGTGCATCTGCTCCTTCTTTTCACTGCATCTGTATCTTTGGGGGTAAATACCCAGGAGTGCAATAGCTGGGTCGTAGAGTAGCTCTACTCTTGACGTCTTGAGGAACCTCCGTAGTGTTTTTCAGAGGGGCTGTGCCTGCTTGAATGTTAAGGGGAACAGGTACCTACCTTCCAAATCCTGTTGCTAAATAACGCTCTGTGTGACAAAGCAATCCTTGTGCCCTTTTCAGTGATAGTGGGCGGGGGAAGTGCTTTAGGGATAGAATCAGTGCAAAGCCAATTTCATACAATAAGGTTTTACTCTGTCGTCACTATGTAGCAGTTTCTCTAGAGAAGAAGAGCTTTGGAAGCTGCCTGTTTATACAGAAGCCAGAGAAGGTGGAGAAGAGAGTTACCTGGTTAGTTGCCATCAATTTCCCATCAGGCGTGGAGTGAGCGTAAGTCACCAGAAGGTGATAGAGAAGTCGTCTGGACCCCCACCTATGGGCTGTGGGGCGCCTCCCGTGGCTGGACATCACACCCTTCCTTGAGGGAGGAGTTGGGGGGCACATCTCTTGTCTCTACTGCAGGCGGTAACAAGAGAGCCAGGAGGTGACCGAAAAGGCATACAAAGGACAGCAATACCAGAAAGACCATGTGGCAAGTCATCCCAGAGCTCCACGATCCCACAGTCATGTGTGCTTTTCCCCAGTCCAGTCTGATCAAGAGGAAGAGACTGGGAAAGCCTCATGGCAGAGGCGAGATTTGACTTGTCCCTGTCAAGGTGGGCAGGACAGGCTCCCCGTTGGGTTTGTGGTAGATGGGGGTGTGTGTGCGGACAATAGAGATAATGCTAACACTTACCCAGATTCACTCTGTGGCAGTTCCTGGGCCGCAGGCTTTCCATGCATTACATTAGTGAAGCCTCGTAACCATCGTATGCAGTATGGAGACGGTATCCCTATTTACAGAGAGGGAAACTGAGGCTCTGGGAGGTTGGAGAGGAGGATCCCTTGGAACTTTGAAAAGCCACCCTCACCTGGGCTGCACCTGTTCATGCCGACGCTAATCTCTAGTGACAGAGCTCAACCATGTGTATCTTACCCGAGCTCTCCAGATGGGAGCCAAGGAGGTGACCTCAGGAGCAGAGAGGGCTGAGATGTAGTCACTGGGGAAACTCAACACTACACTCCGCATAGGCTCTTTAAACGGTTATTATGAACTATTTTAGAAAAATATAGGGAAACTCTAAGAAATTCTCCTCTGCGTGATACCCAGTTTAAAATGATAAGCACCGCTGATCTGTTTGGGAGACCCCCATTCTCACCTCCTCTCTGACCCAAGGAGCCACTGCCTTGAATTTTGAGTTTTTCATTCCCGTGCACTTCTACGGGATGGACCACTTTGCCCTAAGCAACAACAGCTCCTTAAAACGTGATTCTGAATGTGTGAGGAGGGAGGTGCCCATGTTCCTTAGGCAAGAACATATTTCCTCTTGGAAACAGGAAATTTGCTGGATTTGGAAGATAAGCCCAGGCAATCCTGACGCGACCTCCCACCTTCCCAGGAGTGACTCCTCAGTGGTGTTATTTGTTCATCTGTTTACTGTCCGGACCTTCGGCCGCCCCCGCCCCCACCATACTGCATAGGCCTCTCGAGGGCAAGGGTTTTACCTTCACCATTCTACTCCCAGTGCCCAGAACAGTGCTCATACTTAGTAGGTGCTCAACAGATATTTTTTGAATGAGTGAAAGAATCACTGAGCCATAAACTTCTCAAAGGCTGGGAATTCTTTAAATAACTCAACAGAGGGCTCAAGAACATGGGTTGGAGGTGTAGGAAGCCTTGGATTGGGATCCAAGGATTCCCAACCCTTCCACTTCTGATCTGTTCTATATCTTGGGCAGAGTTGCTCAACGATGCTAAGGCTTGATTTCCTCATCTGTACAATGGGAGCGGCCACTCAGTGTATCGCAGAGAGGATTGAGTGGTGCAGTACATGTGTGTATGTATTAGTATCTGGAATGTTCCATGTGGGCAGGTGGTTTTGCAGGTGTTCACTGCTACTGAGGGTTCACAGTAGCTTTAGCTATGGTGGTGGACTTCTTTGCGGTTGTTTCTGCCCATACCCCTCTTTCCGGGGAACTGCCTCTCCCACTCCAAAGGTTCCCAGAGGGATTCCTGTTCTGACATGGCTGTGTCCCTGTAGCCATGCCTGGCTCTTTCCTCCTGGGCACTTGATCCATTCTGGGCCCGTCAAAATGCTGCCGCTCCAGCCACAGGTCAGGAGTGAACCCCCAGTGTAGACTGGACCGCTAGATCCTTTAACTTTTTAGGACTTTTTTTTTTTTTAAGACTTGCAACACATGCATTAGAGAGTTTTTCTCTCTCTCTTTCCGATAGCTGACACTATCAACTATAAGATCTAAGGGCTCTTGATAACCACGTTTCTGCTGATGAACAAGAGTCAGGCTGACATTCTGACAAAAGCAGAGGTAGGAGATGGAAACATTTTGGCACTCCCAATACCAGGCATACCTAAGACCCAGCTATTTCCCAGCTTTTCCTTTAATAAGCCTTTCCTAGGTATATAGTGCCATTGGGTGAACTTGAGGAACTCTCCCTTTCTTTTTTTTTTTTTTTAAGATTTTTATTTATTTATTTGACAGACAGAGATCACAAGTAGGCAGAGAGGCAGGCAGGGAGAGAGAGAGAGGAGGAAGCAGGCTACCCGTTTGAGCAGAGAGCCTGATGCGGGGCTCGATCCCAGGACCCTGAGATCATGACCTGAGCCGAAGGCAGAGGCTTTAACCCACTGAGCCACCGAGGTACCCCAAAATCTCCCTTTCTTAAGATGATTTACTTTCATCTATCAGGAAGTTACTATATTATATCAATATTGTTAGTATCAGATACTTTTCTGCCATCTTCTAGAAAATTGTTGCAGTACAACAATTGATGCTCACAGGCCACCTTCTAGGGTTGTACAGTGCACAACCTGCACAACTGATCACGCACCGGTCCTGTGCATTGGACCAGCCTCTCCTTGGCCTGAACTGGATTTGTTAGTTTTGGCCAAGGCTGCTAATATAAGTGTTGTTACACAGGGACACAGTGCCTGGGCTATAGGAGGTGCTGGGAGATTTGTCGAATGAGTCCATAGATGTGTAAGTGAATGTGTGAACCCTACCAGCATACCTCTAACAAAGTAACTTCTAGAGTCCTTTTCAGATTCTGGGCTTCTGGGTTCTGCGGGAACTCTTGGGTATTAAAGTCTATGGTGCTCCTTAAAAAGCAGTGAATATTTCTGCCTCCTCCACCCTTGTACCCCTCTTGTAGGTCTCTCCCTAGCTCTACGCAGCCATATTCAAAGTTTACTAGATTTTTTTTTTTTTTTTGAATGGTGAGCTTTGGAATTGTTCGAGCAGCCTTGCTGTTGCCTCATGAGTACGACCTGTCAATACTGGTTCTTGAACTGTTTCTGGAGTGGTAATAACCCTTCCCTCAGACCTTATTTCAGCCAGCCCTGGACTGTCACTGAGGCTCTGTCAGCGTGACCACGCATCTCTCCAAGCCCATCTTGCCTGCACGGAAATGCTCTGTGTTCTTCCTTTCCCTTGGGAGATCGGCTGGGGTGGTTGTTGGCTCGGGTGAGCTGTGAGGAGGTTGGTCGCTTTGCCATTACTTCCTGTGTGAGTCTGCGAGGGCGGCCATAAGAGAGTACCATGGACTGGGGGGCTTCGACGATAGACTGTCTCACAGCTCTGGATGCAAGGAGTCCAAGCTCAAAGTGCCGTCAGCATTGGTTCTTTCTGAGGGCTGTGGGGAAGAATCTTTTCCATATCACCCCCTTTGCTTCTGCTGGTTCGCTGGCCACCCTTGGTGCTCCTTGGCGCCTGGCTGTATGACTCCTGTCTCCGCGTGGCGCCCTCCCTGGGTCTCCACAGTTCTTCCCTCTGTGCTGTCTGTGCGTTCACATTTCCCCTTTTCATCTGGACAGCAATCCAGCGGATTAGAATCTCCCCTCATTTTCATTTGGTCACCTCCCTAAAGAGCCTGTCTCCAACTAAGGTCACCTTCACAGGTACTGGGGTCAGGACTTCAACAACTTTTGGGGGGACACAGTTCAACCCCCAACACTTCCCTTGAGATATTCCCTCTCTGAGGCTGGGTAGGATGCATCCGGTGGAGCTGGGGTCAATACTGCCTTTCCCCGAACTAAACTGAGGTTCTTTGCACGTGTGCTGTGTTCTAGAACTGCCCGTGCCTCCAGCACAAAAGCTTCAGCCATTGTGTCTTTTTCATTTTGGGTATGTTTATCTTTAACACAGGTGGGATTTTTCCTAACGAGGTTGGTGGACTGTGGGGCTCATTCATGTATCTATTTCTCAGCCAAAAGCTCAGTGTAATCTTCGGGGCGTGACGGAGGCCGTGGTCTCTGTACTTGCCATAAATGATCGGGCTCCTCCCAAGGAGGGAGAGTGTGTGAAGCGGGGCTGGGGGAAGTCCGCTTGTTGTCTGCTTTGGATGGGGCGAGAGGTACAGGCCCCGAGTGCGATACGGGGCTCTGGGCCCCTGTAAATTCAAAGGGGCGTGTCTTTGCGCAGTGGGAGCTGACATGGACCAGGAAATTCCCATCTGGAGCCCCTCGGTGCGACACTGTTTGTTGTGGGTTTGACTTTCTCACCTTTAATGTCCTTGCTAGTTGTTCTGTAGTTGACAGAAGAGGATGTTCTTGACTCAGCCTTAAATAGGTTTTCATAACAAATACCATAATGAAAGTATTTCCTTCCATTCTGGAGTCTCTAAAGGTGTGTTTGCATCTCCTGATTGCTGCATGGGTAGGCATGTTACCCTCTCCTTGAAGGCGGGATGGTCTGGTGGTCAAGTGCATGGGCTCTGGTGCCTCAATGCCTGGGTCCAGCTTCTTGCCACCATTTACCCAGCTCCAAAGACTTTTGGCTCTAACCTCTCTGTGTCCCGTTTTTCTCTTCTATAAAATGGAACTAATAATGCAGTTTAACTCATTGGGTCATTGTGAGTCTGAAATGAGTTAACATTTGTAAGGCACTTAAAATAGCCATTCATGGCAGCATATGGTAAATGCTACACATTAGCTCTATTTTATTGACAGCTGAGCAAATGTGGGCTCTGGGAAGCTAAGAGAATTCTCCAAAGCCACACATATCTAGGAAGCTAGAGACCATATCCTAATTCCTGTTGGAATGACTCGAAGCCCAGTGGGTTCTCACTTCCACCATGTTTGTACAATTTGAAGCACATTCCATGGCTCTGTTTCAGTGGCAAAAATGTTCTTGCCATTTCCTACCTCACCCACTCCCGCTGCTGAATGGGTCTGACACCTGCCCTCGTGTTCCCAGAGCCCCACGGGCGGACTCTGGCCCACGCCCACCTCATCTCTGTCCCTCCAGGCTGCAAATTCTCGAAGACCTAACGTGAGCTTGTGAATGACTGAATAAAGCTCCGCCCCACACTGACGAGAGGAGAGCATACTCCTTGAAGCGTCGAGATAGCAGTTTTGATCGTAGAAAGGAAGTTCTGGTTTTAGGTTTTGATGCCCTATGAGTAGCATAGGGTAATAACTGGAATTACGTCCAAAAAAGTACTGAATGTGTTCAAGGACAATAAGCTGGGTCAGAAGTGACCTTGAAAATGCCGGTAACATAACTGTGGAAATGATGTCTTAGAAGCAGTAACCACACTTTCTTGGAAAGTGTTCCTTGTTACCTGCGTGCCCAGTCCTGAGAGAACAGGGAAGTATTTTCTGGTCTTTGCACTGGGAGCAGCGGACAGCCTCGAGGTGCCACATGGTGTTTGGAAAATTTTCTACTACGTGAAAATCACTGGCATTGAATAGAATGGTACCCGCAACCTCGGCCTCATTAGCTGATGTTTCCCAAATGCCAAGAACAGTGCCTGGTCCATAGCAGATGCTCAAGCATTATTTGTTGGATGAATTAAAGGACGTGCCGTGCTCAGAGTGACTCAGCTACGTGTGCGTTGGCTCCAGATTCGGGTAGAAGACCAGCCCATTTTGCAAATGAGGGCGCTGAGCCCGAGAGAGGAAGAGGTGCCTCAGCTGAGTTAAAAGCCATGTGATGACAGGGACTCCCTTTCCTCCCTGCCCCACACCCTTCCTGAGCCTCCTGCATGGTCGTGCGGTGGGGTGGGTCAGCCAGGGCCGAGGATCGGGAACCTCTCTCTACAGGAGGTTGATCCCGGGATAGGAGTGGGCATGGCGCCTGTCCTCGGGGTTAATGGAATGAGCCCTGGTCGAGAACCCACACACGCAGGACAGCCTCATCGAGGCTGTGAGACCCAGAATCCTTTCCGACACTCCAGAATCTGATCGTACCAAACTCTGCCCAGCCGGCTGTATTGTTCTCTATGGAAGTGACCTCCTTGCCTTATTTGTCATTTCGGTGTGGGGTAGGGTAGCCCCGGGAGAAACCTGATGAATTCGGAGAAGCTCCACAGGAGGGCAGGGCTGAGGACTAGCCTCCGAAGGACAGCTCAGCAGGGTCAAGCTGGCTGCCCGTCTCCAGGGACAGACTCCCCAGAGAGAAGAACAGGCTGGCCTGTGCTTTCCTGGGAAAACAAAACCTGCGGAGCAGGAATCTGAAATTGTCTGGGAAGACACACCTTAGTTGCCGGGACCCGCATGTCTTCCAGGGAGGAGTGGGGGTTACTGAAAAACATCAGAAGGCAGAGTGTTGCTGCAGGCTGTAGGGGAAGAGGCTGGTTTCTGGCTCTGAGCGCCTGGTAGCCCTTTGCATTCATGGTGCACAAAGCCCTCCCAAGCCTTTCCTAATGGGAGGTGTTATCTCCATCTTCCAGACTGGGAAGCCTTGTGCAGAGAGGAAGCTGGGCCTTTCCACCCCCGCGCCTCCTCCCAACCTTGGCGGGCAGAGGGTGAGTTGGTGGCGGTGCCACAGATGCGGTCCAGGTCTTCTGCTTCCAAACCCGAGCTTTATCTCCCAGACCGTGCTGCCTCTTGGAGCCTTCTGGAGAGGATCGTGCTGTGGAAATGAGCATCAGTCCAAACTTTAGAGCCTGGGCTTCAAGGGTCTGCACGACTTTCTACCCCCAGCTTCCAGCCACCACCATTCCTCACGTCTCCCCTTAACGGGTCTTCATAGCTGCTGGGGAACCTGCAGGTGATGGGCTCCTTTCCATGCCTCAAGGCAGTCCTTTGCCCATCTCCCGATTTCCCTTTCTCTCCACTTTATTTTCCTTCTGGAGTTATTGGAATGCAAGTATATGGACCCTGGATAATACATGGGGTGATTTTCTTTTATACCTTATATGTCCTGTATATAAAATTGGTTCTCTGTACTGCTTCTTCATCCATTCATCTGCTCCTTGGTCCATCCTAATGAGCCCCTACCATGTGCCCACCCTGTGCTGGGTCTGAAGGACTCCTACCCTTACTGAACAGTTGGGAACATAGCCATTTGTAAGGACAGACCAAGTATCTCTCTAGAACACACACACATCCAGAGGATAGTCAAGGATCAAAATGTTGATAAACCTCTCATTCTACACCTTAGGCCCATCAGAGGAATGGCAGGAAGTCTAGTCTCCACCAGCACCCCTTTTCCAGTTCAAGATAGGGGTGGTAAAACTTGTAATCCATCATTTTCTGTACTCTGGCTGGCCTCCTGGCTTCGTGGGCATGATGAGATGTCCAGACCCTCCTTCCAGATCAGGTGCTTGGCACTAATGCCGCCGCCCCAGAACGGGGACTTCCAAGGGTGCTTCTCACTGACACCTATGCGAGTTCCTGTTCTCTTACCCACCTTTGTTTAGGAGGCAGAGTCTCTGGAATGATACAGCATCCTCTAACCCATAGCAGACACTCTCCCATGCAGTCGGAGGCCCAGCCTGGACCACGAGCAGCTCTGCTCCCCACTGCAGTTTGGCGAAGCTTCCATGGACTGTCCTCCGTGGTTCTGTCCTAGCTTCTGCCTCCCATGCCCACTGTCTTTTCTTTGGGAATGCATGAACATGCCAGGAAAAAGCATGGGATTCAAATCAGACAGACTGGTTCTGGAGCCTAGCTCTGCCACATCTTGCCTGGGAGATGTTTGCCCAATTCACTAATCTCAACCATAAAATGGGAAAAACAAAAAGAAACAAAACCAAACTCAAATGCCTCCCTATGAGGATGCTCCAGAGAAACCAACCAACAGGAGATATATATTTATGCTAAGGAATTCGATGACACAATTATTTTAAGAAATTTCAAATAATTTCAATTGGCTGACAACTTACCTTATAGGATTGACTGAAACAATTGTGAGAGCTGGCAAGTCTAAAAGTCTGCAGGGAAGTCAGCAAGCTGAGAAGTCAGGTAGGGGCTGATGCTCCAGTCTCCAGGCAAAATTTCCTTTGGGAAATGGTTTGTACTCTTGAGGTCTTCAACTGATTGGATGAGGCCCACCCATATTGCCACAGTAATTTCTTCACTTAAAGTCGACTGTAGATGTTAGCACCATCTACAGAGTACCTTCATAGCAGCCTTGATTCGTGTTTAAGTAACTGAATGCCGTAGCCTAGACAATCTGACCCATAAAACTGATCATCGCATTCTGCCATAGGGGAGCTATGCGGATTAAGTGGAGTAATGTACCCAAAATGCTACGCATAGAGCCTGGCACATGGTAAGCTTTTATTCACTAGTGCCATTATTATTACTGCTAACATTATTATTTTATGCTTATTTTTGGTCTGCTGATTGATTAAGGCCTTGTGCTTCTTTCCAGTGTATTTGCTACTCTGATAATTCATGTAAAAGGTGATGTTTGCTCTGAGAGCTGGGCATGCTCTGTGGGAACTCAGAGGCAAGAGCGCAGCAATCAGTGAGCTCCCGGAGGGCAAGCGCATGTCTGGCTTGCACAGAGCTCGTGTAAAGGCTCAACACCTACGGAGACATGAATGCACGGATGAAAGCAAAGTCCTTATGAACGTGGCTGTCCAATGCATGTACAAGAGCCTCACGTATAACTTAGAATTTTCTAGTAAACATAGTAAAAAAAAAACAGAAACAGATACTACTATCCAAAATGGTATTTCCAGACGGAATCAATATAAAACTTACTCATCAGACGTTGTACATTCTTTCTCGTCACACTAAGTCTTTGAGATCCAGCTTGCTGTGTCTGACTTACGGGATGTCTCCGTTTGGACTGGGCACATTTCAGGGGCTCAAAGCCACATGTGGCCAGTGGCTGCTGTATTGGCCAGCTCAGCTTTAGAGGAATGCTTCTCTGAGTTTAGTTCCTGAATAATTGCATCCTAATTACTACGCGGAGGTATAGAGTGGGCGGTGTGTTGATAACGGGCCCTCCTCTGGAGCAAACTCTGAGTATAATTGGCCCAACTAGGCCTGCCTGTCGTACACTGTTTACGACCAGTCCTTGGCAAGATAGGAACAGACATTGAGAGCAAGCATTTAGAAAGTTTTATAACAATTTGACAGAGTAATTTTACATTCATTGAGTCTAGTAATAAAAAAGCTGGGGATTGTATTATGCATTATTTAAGTTTTAATGTTTCTATAAATTCCTTTGTATTGTATTTTATAAAAGTATTTATCTACGATGGAGTGGAAATAAGTAAAAACTGGTCCTTTACCCAAGACAGCGTGAGAAGCACTCCCCTTGATTGCTAAAGCCAAGTCTCTGGGGCGGGTACCGGGGATTTGTGTTTTTAACAACCCCCCTGGGGCTTCCTAGGCACATGGACGTTTGAACCTTCTGAAATGAGGCCAAAAACCCCTAGAAGTGTAGACCTTATTTTATTTTTCCCCCCAAATTGCTGATCCAGAGACAGAGCCTCCGGCCTGGGTGGGACTTCATAATAAAGGCAGCTCAGCTCACTTCAAAGACGCTGTCCCAGCGCCAGTGGGGAGCCCTGTGCCGCCCTGACATCCACACAGGCCAGAACACGAGTCCCACACAGTCCTGCTTCTTCTTGAGACCCTTTGTGAATCCTCTAGGATACTGGGATTTTCAAGGTTTTCTCTGATCCTTCACACAGAGAATACGACTTTTCAATCTCCATCTCTTGGAGCAGACAGGCAATCTGTTTAAAAAAAAAAAAAAAAAGGAAAAAAATCTCTAGACCCAAAGGAACTCTATTTTTTCTTGTCCTTGCTCAAAGCTTTTATAGAACATCTTGAGTTTTCAAAGGCAGTGCGTGTATTGATTTTTTGTCCCTGACCCCCAGGGTTCATTGCTGCTGTGTTTTGGGCTAAGGCTCCCTATAGAAATCCCAGTGGCCTCAACTCGGGAAGTCTTGGTGATTGGACGGTATTGGAAGCAGTTTCCTTATATAAACCATCACAGATGTCCTTTGTAATTTGTCATCTTCTCTTTCTGTGAGGCTCTCCTCACAGGATCTTTCTTGTGTGGCTAGAAACTTTTAAATCAGCCTTCGGGCCGGAATGTCTGCAAGGAAATGGAGGCCTTTACTCTGATTCTGCCCCAGCTTCTGGGGGAGCTGTCTTAGGTCCTGACCCCCGCCGTGCCAGGCCAGCACTCACTTAGAGACATAGTTCATCTCTCCCCACAAAATCTCAATATATGACTGTATTAGTTTTCTAGGACTCCCAAACATAATCCCAGAGACGGAGTAACTTTGACAACAGAATTTATTCTCACCGTTTTGGAGGCTGAAAGTCCAAGATCAAGGTGCTGGCAGGATTGGTTTCTCCGGAGGCCCCTTTCTTTGGCTTGTAGAGGGGTACCTTCTGGCTGTGTTTCCTCACGGCCACTCCTCTGTACACATACACTCCTGGTGTCTCTTCCTCTTCTTATGTGGACACTAGGCTATTGGATTAGGGCCCCACACTTAGGACCTCACTGAACCTTAAGTATCTTATAAAAGGCCAGCTCTCCCAATACAGTCATGTTGGGCTTAGGGCTTCAACATATGGATTTTGGGGGGACACAATTTAGTCCACAATTTAGGAACTACTAAGTTGGCTTCTACTCATGGCCCAAATTACTCTTGGATTCTGGGATTCTCACACCTGACAGCTGTGTTCCCTACCTCTATGATCAATGTTTGGTTCCTATCCCATCACCCCCTGGAGTCTGTGTCCACGCTGGGTAGAGGCCTGCTTGGGCTTCTTCCAGCATAGACCAGAATTGTCTGCCCTCAAAGTTGTGGTGGGTACTGCCTGTGGTGTCATTGCTGGCTCTCAGGAGGGTATTTTGTGAGCAGTGGTGAATTCTATCTGCGGTGCTCTCCACCCCTACTCTCCAGAAATGGTTCCAGGCTTCATGTAGAACCTGATTTCTGGGCGCATGACACCCATTCTCCTGCTCGCCTCTCCCATGGAGACCTGTCCCCTGCTTCACTGTCCCAAATTTGGGGAGAGAACAGGAGTTAGTCACCTGAACCCTTGTAGCCATGAACATTCCTATTCTTTCCATTAGAAGCCTGGGCATCTACTTATCCCTCCTCCTTCCAGTCATCATTAGACTGGTATCTATTTATGGGAGGGACTCACAACCATATCTGAGTTCTTTGTGGTCATCAAACAAATGGCAAGAGAGGGCAAAAGGAGTCAAATTTAAGTCTTTAATGACCAGGCTTATTTAATGACCATGATAAGTAAGGAAGAACTAAGCTTTTGTCTGGGACCATTTGTCAATCCATTATCCATGGATTCATTCATCTAACATTCACTGAGCACCGTCACTGTCTAGCAATGTGCTGGGGATGATGGGTGATAGAGATGAGACCCTCCATCTCTGCTCTCCAACAACTTTTGGTCTGGGAATAAAGAGTCCAGAAAGCAGACGATTGCAATATTGTATGGCAGGGGTGACAATGGGTCCAAACCCAGCATGCTATTTGAACCAGAGTGGAACATTCAGCCATACTGAGAAATTCAGAAGAGGTTTCCCAAAGGAGGTGAAAGCTGAGTTGAATCTTGAAAAGAATAGTAGGAGTTAACTTGGGGCAGAAGGTTGGGGTAGGGAGTGAGGAGGGATGGAAGGACATTCTAAGCAGAAGTAACAGCATCCAAAGGGTTGGAGGGGTGAGGGACATGGGGCAAGAGAGACAATGTGTAAACACTGCGTGTGATTTCTGGGAGGCTTGTAGTTAAGTCCAAGGATGGCTCTCTCTGTAGCATGGAGGGTGAGGGATACACCTACCACAGGTTGGGGGTGCATATGTGTGCATGTGCTGGTTTGTACAGTAAAGGCAGGGTCCTAAATTGAAAATAGCACCCCCTCGCTCTCTTCCCACTTTGCTGACCACATGCTCTCTAACACTTTCTTGGTCTTCTTCTGACCTCCCTTCTCCCCTCTGCTGCCAGCCACCAAATCTGTCTTTGGATCCCTGTTCTCTATAGACATGGATGTTTTGGACAGTGACCCTCTCTTAGAGCTTCATACTGGGCTTCTTGGTAGCTGGCAGAGACCATATCCCATGGTCCTGTCTTCCCCCAGCGCTCCAGGATGGGATTATTCACTACCTCTGGAGCGTTTTCTTCATCACCCAGTCCAGGGTGGCCAGGCACCCTGGTTTGCCTCTGTGATCCCAGTACTGTGTTTTGTTGTGAGGTCATTACTAGCAGTGTTCCCATTCCCTCTCATTCTCAAAAGTGTTCCAGTTTAGACAATAAATTGTATATGTTTCCCTAATCCTAAAACCAGACTCTTTGTTCTCTATCCCTTCCCCTCCAGGGACCTCTTCTGGTTTCTTTGTTATGATAGTTGGTACTAGAATTTATTGACCATACCTTCCTCCTTGTCATTTTTCTTCAACCCATTGTCCTTCGTTCTTTGTTAATCTCTTCTGCTTTTTCCGCTGGTACTGCTGCAACCCCTGTCCAGAGGTTTACAACCTCAGACCCTCTCCCCACTCCCCAGATCTGTTCTGAGTGATCTATTTCACACACAGGCTCAACTCCTCCAGTGGCCTCCCAAAGTTTACAGGAGAACATCTCTGCGTGAGCCGAACATTCACATTGACTATATATGGCCTGACTTTACCTTTTGTTTAAACATCTTTTTATTATTTCCTGTTTTTTTATTATTAAATTTTAATTCTAATTTTTTTTATTACTTCCTGTTTCTCTACCTCAGCCAGATCACGCTATCCATTGACCTCAAAAATGACATGCATATTCTGACTTCTAAATCTTTACTCATGCTGTGTTCTCCTTTGTTCAAGGCTCTCTTCACTTCTCTTCCCAATCTTATTAGACTTCAAGGCCTTCATTGATTCTGTCACCTCTGGGGAGCCAACTCTAAACCCCCAAGCCTGGAGGGGTCAGTTGGTTTGTCTCTCTTCTGGGTCGTTGGATTCCTTGCTATCCAGTGCTCAGCAGAGTACAGATGCCCATGTTCATGCTGCTTGAGCAAATGGAATATTGATCCACTTGAGGTCTTGGAAAAGACATTTCTTTTGTCAAACTCTTATTTTGCCAAAGGCGAGATGCTTGCAGCCAGTATGATCACCTCAAAAGCCATGCTGTAGGGGCGCCTGGGGGGCTCCATCGGATAGGCGTCTGTCTTCAGCCCAGGTCGTGATCCCAGGGTCCTGGGATCAAGCCCTATGTCATTGGGCTCCCTGCTCAATGGGGAGCCTGCTTCTGCCTCTCCCCCTGCAGCTCCCCCTGCTCATGCACACACACACTCTCTCTCTCAAATAAATAAATAAAATCTTTTTTTTTTTTTAATTTTTAAAGCCATGGTGTACAAGCTGGATTTCCAGACCTCAGCTGGCTCTAAATTGTGCTCTGTCACTTACAGACTGTGTGACCTTGGGCAAACGCAACCTCCCTGTAACTCAGCTTCCTCTTCTGTAAAACGGAGTTAATGATAGTACCCACCTTATGGGGGTCATCAGAATTAAATGAAATGAAGTTAAGTGCTGAGTATGGCACCTGGAATATAGAAAGAACTCCATACATGGTCATTTTTTTCCCCCTCAACAAGCAACCAGTTTTCGGTAAGAGTTCCCTGGTTTATCATTGGTTTTTCCCAAAGCTAACAATTTCAGAAAGTAGAAATAACTGAGCTTATAGACATTTATTTGGGGATAACCATAATAAACTCCTTTCTTGACTCAGCCCCCAAATTAGTCCCATCAGGTGGTTAAACTCCATTCCTGCACATTGCCTGCTCTACCGATTTCGGGGTACATCTCGAAAATCATCCAAGTGGGACTTATGTTGCATGCACTGACCCCAGCTTTTCGTGGGCTGATCCTCTGTTGTGTTCTTTCCTCTCTCCACTTACCTAAATCTGACCCATCCTGAGACACGAGTCAAGGTCCGTCTTGGAGCGTATGCTAAAGTCCATGGACTTGAGCCCTTAGCAATTGTCTTCTGCAGTAAGGAACTAAATTTTATCTTTATTTTACGGAGCCCAGAGAATTTATCTCTATGCTGAACACAGGACAGATGCTTCAGAACTATTTATTGGTTGACTGGTTGTTGAGCACAACTGTTAGGTTACCTCGGGCAAATTTGTTGGGGGAAAATACTCATCTATTCCATGATCAAAAGAGCCCCCATCCCGGGGTCACATCTAAGCACCAATTTCTGATTCTTCTACTGGGGTGATAGTCTATTGAATTCAGGACAAAGAGGGAGGAGAGAACAGTGGGCATGATTTCAGATTCCTCACTCATTCAGAACCACACCTAAATATAGTATTATTTAGCATTATGAAATAGGCCCATTTTAGAGTCATTTTAAGTAAACCTGTGCATTGAAGCTTCAATATTTTATGTGGGTCACCTGGATTCTCAGTGAATATGAAAAACATGAACCAGATACCTTTTAAGCAAAGATACCTGTTGAATTTTGCTTCCTTAGTGTCCTCCAGCTCAACGTCTGCCTCAAGGACATGGTTTAGTGCACAAGCACATTTGATGGGAAGATTGAACAGAGCTGGGACGTTCCTTTCTCCTCCCTTTCTGTTCAGTTGCTGCTGACTCCAGCTGCCTTGCTCCTTCCTGGGTGCCCTCTTGGGCTCCCAGGAAGAGCCGAGCACAGCCCCTGGGCCTGCGCCGACTCATCCTCCTGGTTGTATCCTGGGATCTCTAAGGTCCTTTCCAACCCCATCAGCTTGTGATATTCGAAGACACAAGATGGGATTTCCAGGAGCTTGTCTGTAAGATGAGGCAGGTCAAACTGAGCTGGGAGGAGAGCCAGGGCCCAGAGTCGCCGAAGATGGGAAAAGGTGAGAGGCCCCAAAGCCGCGACCAGAGCCAGCTCCTGGGATCCCCTCTCCGGCAGCCGGGCCCTCCATCCAGGCCAGTGCCAGCTGCTCTTCCAGGAAAAGGGGAGGCTTCTAGATGAACAATGCCTTTTGAAAACACCGGAGCTGACGGTGTGATAACCACTCAAAAGCCAACAGAACAGCTGCAAAATATGATAAAAATCACTTGAAAAGTTCATTGATTTTGCAGCAAAACTGCAAGTACTTCACTTTATAATAATTGTTCCCTCACACTCTCGAATCTGGTACTCGAGCTCCAAGGGCGTTCAGGTCAGGGCGGCATTCAGCAAACAGGCCTGGGTAGACAATGGCACATGGCTGAAGAGACACTTTAATCATGAGCTAATTTACAAACCAAAGCAAAACAGAGTCGGGTTTTGTCTAAGATTATTAGAAGATGTTAATTCTGTGCTTAAATTATGTCTCTTGCTCCTTTCCCTGAGCTCATCACTAGGGAAAAAAAGGAACATCAACCCAATCTCGCCCCCCAATTCTTATCTTCCTAATTAAATTTTGTGGCTTGGCATACACGGGTGGGTGGGTTACTTTTTTTTCCTTTTTCTTCTTTTTCCTCTGAGGACAATGTACTTGTTATTCAAATTCTTATTGCTTCTTGGTATAAGCTTTCTAGCACCCAGATGGAATGGCTGTGAGCCCCTTCTGCCCATTTTTTTCTCTGGGTTGGGAGAAACAATGAAAGAACTTGGTATAGAATGAATTCCTCATGGATTCTCCACCCAGGAGGTCCCAGTGGGCTGTTCAGTGGCCATCCCTTCCCTCCACCCTCCTCCCCTCCCTGTGTTCTGCCCTGTCCTACCTTGTTGGCCCCATCTTCCTCCTAGGCTGGCTGGAACCCATGGCCAGGATTTAAAAGAACACAAGTAAACAAACTCCAAACGGGACTAACTCTCAATTATCCGCATGAGTGGAAGGCTAATCCAATATTCATTGCTACTTGGCTTTGGAATACCTTGTGTGATTTGTACAAGACAGATTTACCTGACTGTTTCCACTTTGCTTGGGTGAATAGCGTTAGCATTTTTAATATGTCTGTAGATCGCTGGCAAGGATAGCACCCCAATAACATTCTGGGGCAGAAGGGAAATCGGTTTGGGTAGAAGAATCCGACCTCTGGTGACCCTGAGCTGGCTGTCTTCCCATCATCCCATCTCATGGCCATTTCTTTTGCCTCAGAATTTTCATCCCCTCAAAGCATCTGGGTAGACTACAGTATCTTGACTCCTTTCTACTTTCTGATGGGAAGGAGATGCAGTTTATGAGTTGATTTGTTTATTCCATAAATAGTTATTACATATCTCCTCCATGTCAGGCGCTCTGCTAGAGGCTGGGGAGATAACTGTGAGGTCATCGGGTGCGGACGGAGCTCGCTCGCCTATAAGACCTCACGTCCACAGACAGTTGTAAGTGAGGGTGATAAGGACGTGAGTGTGATGGGAGAGGAGCAGGGCATGATGGATCACCTGGTAGGGACACCCAATGGAGACTTCTGGAAGGGGGACTGGAGTCACTTTTAAGAAGAGGCAAAATCTCACTTGGGACCTGAAAAACACGTAGGAGTTGTTCAGGGTACAGGGGGTGGGGTGCAGGAAGTGCAGTCCTTGTGCTGAGGCTGGTAGAGGCGAGTACCAGGGAAGTGGGTGGAGGTCGGGGGCTGGAGCAGAGCTGGAGGCTAGAGAAGAGAGAGGAGAGGGCGAGATGTGGGGGACGGGGGCGGGGGGTCATGAAGACCCTTGCAGAAACAGTGAGGACTCTGGATTCTCTCCTCCCCTCTCTGGCCGCACACTCTGGGGGTGGGAGTGGGGGGCGGAGATTTAAATACTGGCATCAGTGCCCTGGGCTGGTGGGGGATCAGACGTCCCTTCAAGGGACTACTTACAAAAAAGTTTAATATTTACTTTCGGAGAATAAAGAGAAACTAATTTTCTCTTCATAAAAACTGTACATCTCTTTCTTTGTGTTAAAAATCAGGAGTTAATTCTTTCCCCCTGAATGTAGTGACATAACAATTTAACATAGGTGGATTAGGCTTCCTTCTGATGACCCTTATATATACCCGCGAGGTGTTAATCACACACTGGCGCGACTCACACAAATGTGGTTGGACAATCTTGTTGAAAATAGGGAAAAAAATTTTTTTTGGTTTTCATGTGGACTAGTGTTCCTGCTTTCTTGAGGTTTTTCTCTTCTTGATCTTTTATTGTCTGTGTGTCATTTTCGGAATTTGACAACTTTGAACCTTAATTAAAGCCTTCAGATGTAGATAAAAGAAATCATGCGTTCGTTAATAACCCAAACTATACCATCTCTAAGTGAGTTTCGAAATTTCCTCAGGCATTAGGTGCTTGCCATGCAGCCGGCCTCAGGTTGGGGGGGCGGCCTACCCTTCACCAAGCAAATCACACTCTGACTGTCAGCAATACTCTGGAGCGTTGGGTCAGCTCTTTGGGGGACCGTAAATCTCCTTGGGTCTGATGGGACCATTTTCTGTTTTGTCGGTGACATAAGCTGCGCACAGACTCCCGAGTGAGTTGGTACTGTGGTGCCCCACGGAGCTTCCAGACCATCCGGCCCCATAATCTGGTTCTGTCTGATTCCAGCAAATACTAGGTGTGAGAGGAACAGGCCCGTGGCAAAGGGAGATGTGTCAGTGACCTGGAGGAGGGACTGTGGTCGTTTCAACCAGGAAATCCACAGCGGGAATAGAGAGAACAAATCAATGTAAGAAACACTAAAGAGTGCCCTTGACCGAACTTGGTGGTTGGATTTGGCGAATGGGGGAAGCATCAAGGACATGCCCTGGGTTTCTTGTTTGACCACCTTGGGTGGATGGTGATTCAGCTACTGAGTAGGAGACAAAAGAGGCCTAGGCGTAGGGGGAAGAGAGTGACTGCAGGGTGGACGTAAGGAATTTCAGGTATGTGCGACCCATCCCAACTGAGATGTCAAAGAAGAAGTTGAGCGAATGGGGCTCTGTCTCAGGAGTCCTATCCAGGTGACGAAATTTGGATATCATGCATAGAGAAGAAGCAAGTCCTGAAATTAGATACGATCATGCAGAGTGGGGGAGAGTAAGTGGAGAGGAAAGCTCAGGACAGAACCTTGAGAAAAAAAAAATTTTTTAAGGAGAAATCCATGGAATAGAAATAATAAAAATCATTAAGAAAGAGCTGTTAAAGAAAATTAACCAGTTCTAAGAAGGAATCTGCATCTCCGTCTCATTTCCTCTTTAAAAATGTTATTTATACTTTTTAATTTTATTCATCTATTTCATCAGGAAATAGTTCAGACATTCACAAAGGTATAGGCTAGAATGATAGAACCAGCACCCACGAACTCTCCTGCTGCTCTCTGCCTTTTTCCTTATCACTGTCGTCACCTTCCCCTCCGGTGACCTGTTCTGTAACTCCCACGCTGTCTTTAAACTTTTGTGGCACCTCTTGACACCATCGGGCAAGAGGAAACACTCCCTTCCATGGCTACTAGGGCCTAAGTCTCAGATTCCAAAGGAAGGAGCCCCTACAAATTGCCTTCCAAAGACATTACGGGTGTGCTTCCCCTTATCAAACACCGCTCACATCTGGAGTGCTCGCTGTACCCCGTTATCGAGTCATTGTCTCTCAGCGCCAAATCCAACCTTCCTTGCCCTACTTTGCGGTTCTGGAGCCGGGCATTGTACCATTTTTCTTTGCCCGCGGATGCAGTATTGCCCTTGCCAGTAGAGGGTGCTGAGACCACATGCAGGAGGCAGGGGCTTCCTTCCGGTTCTGCTGTCCTCCTTGCTCCTGCCCTGTGGCCAGTGACTGGTGTCACCTAGTGGGGCTCACCCCACATCATAGCGGGTGGCATCATAGCATGAGTGAGACATCTCGTGCCCTCTTTGCCCTCAGCAGATCGTGTTCTGCCCTCCAGCCCTGGTGGCAGCACCCCAGCCTCTCCATCACCCAATGGGCCACAGCCACCTCCTCCCCCTCGAGGTCTAGCCTTCAGCCCCCGGGTGGGGTTCCTTCCATAACTGCTCTCCCTCTGCCCCAGAGGTAGTGACCACTCCCTCTGCCTGCAACCCCTTACTCTTCAGAGCTCTCGCTACCCTGTCATGGTTAATTACCTCTTCCTGTGAGGAATCCTTTACATTAAACTTTCCTAGTTCCTGGATCTTTCTTTCTCCTAAACGTTCCTGCATCCTAACATAATCAACAATAGAACGAACACTGCGGTAACAGACTCTGACTTCGAAGTTCGAGACACTGGAAAGTCATTTCATCTTTCTGAATTTAAATTCCCCATCTATACACTGGGGATAGCGATTCCCGCGCCTCCTACCCGCATCCCGAGAATCACACTGGAAATTGACTGTGACTTGTCGAGGGGCCCAGTACCGGAGACACAATAGTCGGAGTCCAAGCAGGGGAAAACCGAGGGCATGGGCAAGAATAAAAGAAAAAGTGGAGAAGCATTGGGGAGCAAGACTCTGATGGGCATTGATGGCTTCATCACCCTGAAGCCTCGTCTCTCCATCCCATCTGCTCAGTGGAGAGTAAAGAAGACAGACTCTGGGATCGGGGAACTGGAAAAAAGAAAGTTTTTTCCTTTAGTGATCTTAGAAGACTAGAAAGCAATGTCTTTATTTTAAGCTCCTGGGAGTCAAGTGGCTCAGGGAGTTTGGTGCCAAGAACACCTAAGAGCTGAGGATAAACCAACTGTAGGGGTTTTACACTGACCTCAAATTTAGTTCAGGTGAACTGATAAAATTATAGAATCAGAGAGAAAGATACTAAATGGAACCTCAGGATTTTTTAGTTTTAATTTTTTTTTTTTTTTTTTTTTCTTAAAACAATGATCTCTTTTTGGGGAGGGGCATGTTATATTTAAATTTTAGTATCCAATTTTATTGTTTTACCCAAAGAGAGAACATTGGAGATTGTGATTCAGCCTGTGTCTCTATGGCATGGCACCTAGTAGCCAAACATCTAAACTGCAGGTTTGGGGGCACCTGGGTGGCTCAGTGGGTTAAAGCCTCTGCCTTCGGCTCAGGTCATGATCCCAGGGTCCTGGGATCGAGCCCCGCATTGGGCTTTCTGCTCCGCGGAGAGCCTGCTTCCTCCTCTCTCTCTGCCTGCCTCTCTTGCCTACTTGTGATCTCTGTCTGTCAAATAAATAAATAAAATCTTAAAAAAAAAAGAATTTAAATTACAGGTTTGGTTTTTTGTTTTGTGGGCAAACTCAGCCTCCGGCTAAAACCATGGTAACCGTACGAGAGGTTACAGGCTCTAGTTAGCAACCATATAGCTGAGATTTTTCTGAGAAATTCCTGTTTTTGTGTAGTTCTCTTTTCAATTAGCACGATTTATTAAATGCACAATAAAAACATACTTGTATTTGATACCTATGAAGAGTATTCATAAAAATAAATATGTCCTATGTCCTATATCCTGAGTTGTTTTGTTCAGAGGGCATGGTCTTTGTAGGTGGGCATGGACATGAGAAGGACTCAGACTACCTATTCCTTGGTGGTCCCTTCCCCTTCCTGGTCCTTAATTTATTTACCTGTGAAACAAGAAGGGTTTGCTGGTTCATTGACAATATAACTTTTTGAAACTGTGACCCATGGTGGAAATTAGCTTTTTATCATGATTTCTCTCCTTCTCTGTCTGTTTCTGCCTCTCTGTGTCACACACACACACACACACACACACACACACACACTCCCAAACTTCCACGAAACAATGTCTGGCCTTACTAAACACGGTGCATTTGGTTCCAAACCACACCACCCACTCCCTTCCATTCTATTCACAACAAAACTTAATAAAAACATTTGGGTTGACAGTTCCTAATTTCGTGACCTACAAACAGGTCTCACCCCAAAGTCCAAGATGCACTGGACAAAGTAATTTCTCACGATCGGTGTGTATATGCTATTTGCTACTTGATGGTAAACTGCCTTCACAATGGGTCCCTTATTTTTTTTTTAAGATTTTATTTATTTATTTGACAGACAGAGATCACAAGTAAGCAGAGAGGCAGGCAGAGAGAGAGAGAGAGAGAGAGGAGGAAGCAGACTCCCTGTTGAGCAGGGAGCCCGATGTGGGGCTCGATCCCAGGACCCTGGGATCATGACCTGAGCGGAAGGCAGAGACTTTAACCCACTGAGCCACCCAGGCGCCCCACAATGGGTCCCTCATAACTGCTACCACCTGCATCAGCCCCACCGAGCATCTGCCATCACCAGATCCACAGCCAGTGAGAACCTAGTCTGAACATAAACTAGGTACCCCATTCCTACCAGTACTTAGTACTTGGAGTTAGTTTTGTGCTCAAAACTTGGCATGTAGTAGGCCTCCCTACAGGAGGTCTTCTTGTTGGCCTTCTGCCTCCCTTCCTTTGCTCTGGAGGCCTGGCTCCCTCTTAGGTTATAGAGGTTGGAATCCACTTCCTGTATGGCCCCTGGCTGTGTCCTGCTTTATTCTGGAGAAAGTTGCCAGGAAGCATAATGATAACATTTGGTTTTGATTCTGACGTCTGGTTTCAACATATCTTCATTCATGACCTTTCTTTGGGATTCCTGATTCTGACTCCTGGCCTCCCCGACTAGACTCATTGTTCCCTCTCCTATCTGCCACATCAAGATCCCAGTAACCCTCATGGTCCAGCCGGGTGGATTGGGGAGTGCCTAAACCTATGAATTTATGCTTTGTGTGTGTGTGTGTGTGTGTGTGTGTGTGTGTGTGTGTGTGTGATTTACAGATACACAGTGGGCAATGGGTAAACTATTTGCCTACTAAAAATTCCTCTATGATGAAATTCCTATTCTGTAAATAATCACTTAAATATCCCATGATAACTCATGTTAAAGAATCCTGAAATAATTCCATTTTAAAAACAACCCCTCTGTGTAACATATCTTCCCTTCTCTACCTACACCTTGTCCCGCAACTTACCTGCTTTATAAGAACACAGTGTTGTATATAGTCTCTTAAATTGAGCGTGAGTCTCTTTTTTTTGCCCGAGGAAGTTTGTCAGTATATTTTTGGGTCTTGTACCCCAAGGAGAATTTGGCTACAGCTCAGGGAGAACTTTCTGACAGAGGGCGGTTGTAGAATGTTTTCTTTAAAATACTACTACTCATAAATGATGTTGTCGTAATCTGAGAAGGCTGGAGGAGGAGTTCAAGGACTTCTCCAGGTCTGATCCAGTCCTAAGATTCTTGGAGGTGATTGCTCTGTCTTTCTCAGCTTCTGTTTCTGATCCAAGGCACTGTCTGCTAGAGCCTGGAGCTCTGAGTGAGAAACTCTGGGGTCTTTACGACCCTCAGCACCCCATGCCTTTCTGCCAGGTGGCTGACCTTTGAACTCTGGGAATTCCAGACCAGGACTGATGGGATCGTCTGACTTGCTTTGATGGTCCACCTTCCAGGGAAGACCCATTTAGTGGTGAGTCTGCTTCTGTCTCTCCATCTGCTTGGGCCTGAATTACAACTCTAACAGTAGCAACAATTTGAAAGAAATAGGGGATGGCTAAGTTAGTTACTTCGTGTCCATAGAATGAAAAACTATGTAGCAGTTTTTAAAAAGTGGGGTTAGGGGCACCTGGGTGGCTCAGTGGGTTAAAACCTCTGCCCATGATCCCAGGGTTCTGGGATCGAGCCCCGCATCGGGCTCTCTGCTCAGCGGGGACCTGCTTCCCTTCCTCTCTCCCTGCCTCCCTCTCTGCCTACTTGTGATCTCTGTCTGTCAAATAAATAAACAAAATATTAAAAAAAAAAGAAAAAGTGGGTTATATCTAATTGTACTAACATGGAAAGAGTTTTTAAAAAGCAAGTCATAGAAATATATGTACAGTCCGATGCCATCTATGCGAAACATTGTTTTCTAGACCATACATACCCATATGAAACACTTTTGAGTGCTTCCTGTATGTCAGACATTGTTGTTAGTGCTTTACACAAATTACTCTTTTAGTCCTCAAGAAGACCCTATGAAATGAGTACTGTGGTTCTCTGCATTTCTGCAGGGGAATAAATTGACTATAGAGGTAAGTGACTTGCCCAAATCACTCAGCTGATAGTGAGAGGACTAGAATTCAGGCCCAAGCAGATAGGCTCCACCCTGTACCCAATAATGCTTGGGGGAATGTGCTCAAAAGAGGCAATCCCGATTTTTAACAGTGGCTGCCTCCAACCAAAAAAAAAAAAAATGGGTTATGGTTGGTAGACCAGGGGAGCTTTAACTTTATCTGTTCTAGGGGTACCTGGGTGGCTCAGTGACTTTAGAGTCTGCCTTTGGCTCAGGTCATGAGCCTGGGATCGAGCCCCGAGTTGAGTTCCCTGCTTAGAGGGGAGTCTGCTTCTCTCTCTCTCCCCCTGCCCCTCCTTCCACCCCCAGTCATGTGTGCTCTCTCTCTCTCTCTCTCAAATAAGCAAATAAAATCTTAAAAATAAAAAAAAAAACCTCTTTATCTGTTCTATTGGAATGCTTAAGAAGAATAAATTGATGTATTGTTCAGGAACTTTAAAATAACAACTAAAATTTAAAGGGGAAGTTATGAACCTTAGTAAAAAAGAGAAGTTTGGAATGCATTCAAGTATAAGTTTAATTCTGTGGTGGCCTGATCCCATACCAAGAATAAGTTCTCAGGGTGCCCGGCCGGTTCAGTTGGTTGTGTGTCCAACTCTTGATTTCGGCTTGGTCATGGTCTCAAGGGTCGTGGGATGAAGCCCAGTGTTGGGCTCCCTGCTCAGGGACAAATGCATGTGAATTCATGATGAGCTCATTGCCTCCTTTCGCCAGTACACCTGAGTGTTTCTCCAGGGTAGGTACTGAGATGTGGAATTACCTGGTTCCAGGCTTCATGTGTCGTTGTTGGTGGTGGTGGGGTCTGTGTTTACTATTTTGGACATTGTTAATGTTCTTACTTTAAAATGCCTTTCATGTTCACACACACATTCACCTTTTCTGGAACTCTCTCTTCCCTCTTGTAGTGCTGTGCTTCCGTTGGATCATCTTTAGCCTGAAGAACTCCTTTGGTGTGTCTCGTAGTCCGGTCTACGAGATCAAATAAAAATGATTTATTTGCTCAGTTTTTCTCAGCCTTGGATTCTCTGAGAACATTTCTCTTTGTCTTCATTGAGTGTTTTTACATTGAGATCATCATAGATTCACCCGCCATTGTAAGAAACAGCACAGAGGGATTCTGTGTGGCCTTTACGGAATTTACTCCACTGTACAATTCTCTAACACCATGGTACTGAAAGCCCAAGATTTTCACCAGGATCCATCCACATTGGCGGGAACTGTGCTTTGACATCTCCCTATCTGTATAGGACCTCTGAAAAGTCTGGTCCGCTCTTGCCTCCCGGTGGCTCTCTGAGATCCTTGAGGTCTGCCCTTAAGGACTGGGCAAAAGCTTGAGGTGTATTTTATGCAGACTTTCTGGACTCTTTTTTTTTTTTTTAAGCTTCCTCCTCTCTTACCCTCTGGACTCCAATCACTGTGGCAACCATTAATGCTCTTCTCTGTTTCCTCTCTCCAGTGAGCTAGAAAAAGACGCAATCGCAGATAGCTTTGGACTAGGTTGTATTGGCCCGCGTGAGCCATTTAAACTGCTGTAGGCCGTTGTAATACTTGATATCACAAATAATCAACTTTATAAAAGGGTGTTGACTTTGGGGGGCACCTATTGAGATGATTAAGTTGATTTTTTCCTTTAATGTATTAATGAGATGGGTTACCTTAACAGATATGTAGAGCTGGGTCATCCTACATTTGTAGGATGAAACTACCTTGAATATGATTTATCAGTGCCTTTAATATGCTGCTAATAAATGGCCAATTTGTAGTTGGGACTTTTGCACATCTGTTCAAAGGTGATATTGGCTTATAGTTTTATTTTCTTGGGTTATACTTGTCCAGTTTGGGTATCAGAATTATGCTAGCTTCATAAAATGAATTTACGAGCTTTCTATCTCTTTCTTTGCTCTGCAACATTTGATGTGAACTGGGTATTCTTTGTTCTTTGAATGTTTGGTAGAATTTTTCCAAAGGTTAATGGTCCATTGATATTTTTTCTTGAGACTGTTATCATTTATACTTTTCTAGAAAATCATCGTTTTTAGTGTAGGGTTCAAATTCCTTGGCATAACATCGTACACTATTCTCTGATAATTGAAAAATTTTATCAGTGTTTAGATATCTTTTCCGTTCATTTGTAGCTTTCTTTCTTTTCTTGATTAGACTTAGCCAGTTATTATATTTGATTTTTCAAAGTCTTAGTTCTTAGTTTTATTGATCAATGCCTTTTAGAAAAATATTATTTTTCACTAATTTTGGGGTTAAACTTTATTAATTCTTTCTGCTTTATTTGGTTTAGTTATTTTGACTTTTCTAGATTTTTAATTAGTTCAATAATCTACAATCTTATATTCTCTCAAATGTATTAGGCTATAAAGTTTCATAGTATTTGTAGTATCACATTGAT
Source organism: Mellivora capensis (assembly GCA_004024625.1). Taxonomy (NCBI): domain Eukaryota; kingdom Metazoa; phylum Chordata; class Mammalia; order Carnivora; family Mustelidae; genus Mellivora; species Mellivora capensis. Next base: position 41,061 of record PISX010001614.1, on the reverse strand, counting down.
TTCGGTATGCTATGTTCTACTTGTTCATCTCTAAATAGCTTATTATTGACACATCTATTTCTTCTTTTATCTTAGACTTTTTCCCCCTAAAATGTGTTTAAATTACCAGCTACATAGTTATGAGGGTGGAGGAGTGCTAGAGTGGATGCCATGAGGTGCCACCCAGTTCTTTTTTTAGGACCACGCCATCCATTCTCCCCTGCACAGGGAATGTCAGCTGCTAATGGGTCGCAGTAGAGTCCGTCTTTAATTATTACCTCAGGCAAAGGGAGCTATTCATCCAAAGCCACCCTCTTCCCAGGGCAGCTCGCGTCCAGTGACTGGTCAGTGAGGGGTACAAAGGCCTGGAATTCTTGCCTCAATTTGGTACAACCTGGAGAGACAGGTCCATGTGCAGAGTTCTCTGTAGGGTTGGCTGAGACCTCTGTTACGTTCAGCTTCTCCCTCTGCCTAGTCCTGCTTCCTTCACTTGCACAGGTGCTGCTCCCAAGAGTACTACCTAAATCCCTTCTGTGCAAATACCCATCTCAAATCCGTTTCCTGGGGAAACTGACGTCTCACAGGGCTATCTTTGGGTTGTTATTTCTTTTTTTCTCTCTCTTTTGTAAGTAGGCTCCATGGAGCCCATCACAGGGCTTGAACTCACAACACTGAGATCGTGAGCTGAGCCAAGATCAAAAGTCAGATGCTTAACCGACTAAGCCACCCAGGCACCTCTTGGTTATTTTTTCTAATGTAGTTTTCATTAATGAACATTTTTTCTCCTGTATGTGTATCAAAGTTTCTATACCTAGAAGTGGAGTCACCAGATTAAAGGGAATACGCATCTTCGACTTTACTAGATATTGCTGACTAGTTCTCTTACATGTCTGTGCCGAATGCCCCTTCCCCCATCAGCTGTGCACCTCACCTCCCTGTTAACACTGTACATTCCCATCCCGTTCCTAGGTCATTTCTGTCTGTATTGTTCATAGATAGGTTATAGGGAAGTTTAAAAAAAAAACCTCACTCAGTGAGTCTCCAGCTTTTAACAGATTAATTTGAAGTGGCCACTTCGATTATTAATGTCATTTTTTAAAAAGAAGTATAGTTAAATGACCTAAGTGGTTCAAAATCTGGAATAAGAGGTCAGAAACCTGGGCTCTCATCCGCATTTTGCCCATAATCAACTCTGTGGCCTAGAGAATCATTTATTCTCTTTGAACTTCATTTTTCTCATCTGTTCTCTATGGAATTGGACTGTAAGAATCTCCCAGGCCTCATCCACTTCGACAGCAGATGATTCCCAGCCCCTCCTTCCATTACCATTCTCACCCCACCACTGTCCACCCTGAAGTCATACCTTAGAGACCATTCTTTCTCTTCTTCTTAGAAGATGAAATCTTTTGCTTCTCATGGTGATCAGGGGCTTGGGGCCAGCTTAGGATAAGAACATGCCCAGAAGTTGGAGCCAGGTAGACTGGGATGGATTTCTTCCTTCTTTTCGCTATTGTTCTCCCCTCTGCCACCAGCGTCCACCTAACTCAAATTCTGACTGACTTCCTACTGACTGGTCTAGAGACAGTGTTCACTAATTTTTACTTAATATTATTTAGTTCTACTTTGAGATATCTTGTACAGTAAGTAATAAAGATTTGGTCCTTTAGAAGCTAAGGTTTTAGATGGATCGGAATTTATTCAATAAATATTTGTTGATACTATTTTGGTAACTATGGGAATAAAAGCTGACTGAAACTCTCTCTCTCCTCGAAACACACTGTCTGGAGGCAAGGTCTGGCACACAAAGAGCATGGTCCAGACAGAGTGCTCTGGGTATGGCCAGGAATAAATCTACCAGTCCTGGGGGGCTCCAGGAGCCCTTACTGAAGAGATGGAGTTCAAGATGGCACCAGAAGAATAACAAAGAGGGGATGAGCCGATATTACCTATCCACTTTTGATTGTACGTTTCATACTTGTTCATGTGGAGAAACGAATATATGTGAAAACCACAGTCAGCTTTTCAAGATGCTCCAAGGCCCTTGAATCTGCTTCAGGCAAAGTCTGATGTCACCCTTATGTATCTTTATATCTTTATCACCTTTATGTTTTCCTGGTTCATAGTCTTAGGGCCTTTCCTCCTCCAAGTCTGAAGGAAGAGAACAAGAATGTGTGTGTTGGGGGGGAGGGTGGCGGCGGGGGTGCCTGGGTGGCTCAGTTGGTTAAATGACCAACACTTGATCTTGGCTCAGGTCCTGATCTCAGGGTTCTGTGATTGAGTCCCACGTGGGGTATCTGTGCTCAGTGGGGAGTCTGCTTGAGATTCTCTCCCTCTGCCCCTCCTCATGCTCATGTGAGCCCTCTCTCTCTCTCTCTCTGTAAAATAAATAAGTAAATCCTTAAAAAAAAAAAAAAAGTAAAGAAGGGGTTGCTGAAGGGGCTGTGGTTTCCCTGACAGGCAGGTCATTGGTTTCATGTGAGAAGACGCCCATTCCACTATGAAAATTGGCGACCATGTGTCCTGTCTGCAGCCTGGGAAAAACCTGTCCACAAATTTAAGAGAAAGCAGGCCCAAGACCCTTAAGGAAATGAATCAAAGCCCATCATTTTCTTTTTGCTTTGTTTAAAAAATATTTTTTCTTTTTTTTACTAGTCTCTTTTAGATTTTTGTTTTTACTTGTGTATATGTGAGTGTGAAACTCCATATTGGCATCAGAATTGATCATCTCGGGGCAAATGTCTGTGTGCCTAGATAAAGAGGCAGGAGAAGGAAGGGGAGATACGAAGAATTGATGAAGGGACATATGGGAAGAATCAATATAAATTATACCAACTGAATTGGAATTCCAGTGACAAAGCAATGTTTAAACAAAATGGCTGGTGAGTTTTCATCTCTGATGGAAATGTCATCCAATAGTTCCCCTTCTGGGAGTAATGCCACAAACAATTATAGAAAATTGACTTTATACCTGAATTCCCAAATGAAAGGGAAAAGTTCCAGGCACCTGAATTCTCAAATAAACACAAAAATACTCAGATGAAATGATCTGGAACAATGTATCAGCAAATTATGTTCTCTGAAGCAATACATCAACATGTGCAAAAGTTCATATGTAGATGGAACCCAAGTGCAGGGATCAGACTGGATGGGGTTAATCAGGGAAGATTTTGGTAAAGATGAATTTTTATATGTGTTTTCATTTCTTATTTTTATTTTAGGCAAATGAAGATTGGGCCTGAGGACAGAGAGTAAATTCCAGGTGGTGGGATCTGTTCTGTTTGGAGATGGTTTCAGACCACAGAGATCCCAAGTGATTGTCTTCCCATCTCCATCTACCTGAGTTCCCTGCACCAAGGACCTATAGGTCACAGGAAGGAAGAACAGACCATAGGTTATTCTTTCCTGAAGCCCAACTCTATGTGAGTTGGTGAACAAAGCCTCCTCATGCCCTCCCTCGCATTTGTTTCCCCAAAGATTTATATTTCATTCCCTGCATTAACATATCAATGCCCCCAATATGCATACATTTTCATTAAATTGCTTTCGGTTGGAATAGCTAACATGCCCTTGTAATGCCATTAAATGTGAACAATTATGAAGAAAGAGAACACTCCATTTGTTCTCTCTTTCAAGACCTCAAACTAGATTACCTTGTTCTCCTAACAGGTGAAAGTCCTTTTGCCCAACAAATTAGAGATGGACAAATTGCTCCTATTTTAGGCTATTTTGAAAGGCTTCCCCCTCTGTTACCTTTCCCATTCATTTGTATTTGAGGTGCAATGTTAATTCTTGATCATAGGCACTAAATGAAGGGAACTGTATCACAAGTAATAGAAAATGACAGATAATCTAAAAGACATTTTCGTTTGGCTTTGGAATATAGATATATACTTACCTTTGAATATAGGGATGTTTGACATTCCAGAAATTTATTTCAAACCAAATTAGGAAGCCAAACTGGGAAGACTTTATGCCCCTGGAACTAAGAGGCTATGTCCAATTTCTAGTCCTGCCAACCCCAATTAATTCTACCTTGCAACTCGCTTCAAGCTGTGGAAAAGCATGAAGGACTCTCAGGCTTCCTGACATTTTATTCTCGGCCAAACCTGTGCTGAAGCAAGAAAGGGGTTAAATAGATCAGTTTCAGTAGGTTTCCTGAAGTAAACAGAGTGACTTGAGAAATCAACAGAACTCTGGCTAATACTGTTAAAAGATAAACTGGGGCATATTAAAATTGTTGAGTTTCTTTGAATGAAAACTGATTCAAATGGGGTAACATCCAATCTAGCAGATAGAAAGGAGCTCCATGGAGCTGTACATGAAAGACTTATAGGTAGAATGGAATGGGAACAAGAAAGTTACACTAGGCAAAAAAGTGGGCTGATTATTTCAGGGTTCCTTTCTTTTAGGGGATGACAGGTGTCTATCAGGCAGAGTACTTAATGAGTACCATCAGGTGATTCTTTTCTTTTTAAATTATTTTTATTAACATATTAAGTATTATTTGCCCCAGGGGTGCAAGTCTGTGTATCATCAGGCTTACACATTTCACAGCACTCACCATTACACATACCCACCCCGATGTCCATAATCCAACCACCCTCTCCCTATCCCTCCCACCCCCCCGGCAACCCTCAGTTTGTTTTGTGAGATTAAGAGTATCTAATGGTTTGTCTCCCTCCAGATCCCATCTTGTTTCATTTTTTTCCTTCCCTACCCGCCCCCCCACGACTCCCTGCTCTGCCTTTCAAATTCCTCATATCAGAGAGATCATATGATAATTGTCTTTCTCTGATTGACTTATTTTGCTAAGCATAATACCCTCTAGTTCCATCCATGTCATTGCAATGGCAAGATTTCATTTCTTTTGATGGCTGCATAGTATTCCATTGTATATACATATACCACATCTTCTTTATCCATTCATCTGCTGATGGACATCTAGGTTCTTTCCATAGTTTGGCTATCGTGGACATTGCTGCTATAAACATTCGGGTGCACGTGCCCCTTTGGATCGCTACATTTGTATCTTGAGGGTAAATACCCAGTAGTGCGATTGCTGGGTCATAGGGTAGCTCTATTTTCAACTTTTTGAGGAACCTCTGTGCTGTTTTCTAGAGTGGCTGCACCAGCTTGGTTTCCCACCAACAGTGTAGGAGGATTCCCCTTTCTCCGCATCCTCACCAACATCTGTTGTTTCCTGACTTGTTAATTTTAGCCTTGTTAATTTAACCAGTAATTCTTACTGGTGTAAGGTGGTCTCTTATTGTGGTTTTGATTTGTATTTCCCTGATGCCGAGTGATGTGGACCACTTTTTCATGTGTCTGTTGGCCATCTGGATGTCTCTGCAGAAATATCTGTTCATGTCTTCTGTCCATTTCTTGATTGGATTATTTGTTCTTTGGGTGTTGAGTTTGATAAGTTCTTTCTAGATTTTGGATACTAGCCCTTTATCTGATGTCATTTGCGAGTATCTTCTTCCATTCTGTCAGTTGTCTTTTGGTTTTGTTGACTGTTTCCTTTGCTGTGCAAGTCCCAATAGTTCATTTTTTCCCTTGCTTCCCTTGCCTTTGGCGACGTTTCTAGGAAGAAGTTGCTGTGGCTGAGGTTGAAGAGGTTGCTGCCTGTGTTCTCCTCAAGGATTTTGATGGATTCCTGTCTCACATTGAGGTCTTTCATCCATTTTGAGTCTATTTGTGTGTGTGCTATAAGGAAATGGTCCAGTTTCATTCTTCTGCATGTGGCTGTCCAATACCATTTGTTGAAGAGATTGTCTTTTTTCCATTGGACATTCTTTCCTGCTTTGTCGAAGATTAGTTGACCATAGAGTTGAGGGTCTATTTCTGGGCTCTCTGTTCTGTTCCATTGATCTACGTGTCTGTTTTTTTTGCCAGTAGCATACTGTCTTGATGAGACAGCTTTGTAATAGAGCTTGAAGTCTGGAATTGTGAATCCACCAACTTTGGTTTTCTTTTTCAACATTCCTCCGGCTATTCGGGGGTCTTTTCTGGTTCCATATTAATTTTAGGATTATTTGTTCCATTTCTTTGAAAAAAGTTGATGGTATTTTGATAGGGATTGCATTAAACATGTAGATTACTTTAGGTAGCATAGACATTTTCACAATATTTGACCTTCCAATCCATGAGCATGGAATATTTTTCCATTTTTTGTGTCTTCCTCAATTTCTTTCATGAGTACTTTATAGTTTTTTGAGTACAGATTCCTTGCCTCTTTGGTTAGGTTTATTCCTAGGTGTCTTATGGTTTTGGGTACAATTATAAATGGGATTGGCTCCTTAATTTCTCTTTATTCTGTTTTGCTGTTGGTGTATATAAATTCAACTGATTTCTGTACATTGATTTTGTATCCATCAGCTGATTCTTGATTGACTGGTTTAAGATTCCATCTTTGGGGGAGGCAAAACTATAAAAAGTCTTGGTTTGGTGATGTGGGGCTTAGCATAAGTGACTCCATTTTGATCCTGTGGTCTTGTTTTTTAAAAATACAAATTTAAGAATTTGTTTATAAAGGGAATACATGTTGCTTTGCAACCCTCTCAGGAAATTCCTGACTGTAATCTGAAACAAAGCTCGCCTACTTGGAGGGCAGGGAGAAACGGAAGAGAGGAGCAGGCCACTCTAAGTTGGTAGGTTGTAGTTTTAAGAAGTAGAGGGAAATTTCTTGAGTGGCAGCAAGATGAACAAATCCTTGCACTTGCCTGCCAAATTTCAAAAGTTTATGAAAAGGCCTTCAGTGGGTTCAGTCATGTTTACCATGTAGGTGTTCTCAACACCACATCACTCTCTCAGGGCTCTGTCCTTGGAGCAAGCCTGTCTCTTGGACCTCATGTTTTCCTCTCTGCCCCTTGATGATTTTGTGCCCACCACACGGCTTGTCTCTTGTTTTCTTGAACCTTCCAGGTCTTTCTTGACTTAGGACTTTGTACATTTGGTTCTTGCTGCCTCTGCGGGAACTCCTCCATCTTCTTTCCGGTGGCCCACTCCTTCTCTTCTTGCCACTCATGTGACACCCCCTCAGAGAAGCCCTCCCAGTCACCCTTCCTTAATTACATCCCCCTTTGTGACTTTCTTTCTTAGCAACCCCTCCTCTTGTGTCAGTTTCTTTTTGTCTCTGTCCTTACACTCTGACTAGAGTGTAAGCGTTCTGTGGATGACAGGGACTTTCTGGTCTGAAGCTGCATTTTCAGCTCCAGGCACCCAGCCTGGCTCATAGAGATGTGCATACCTATTTTTGAGTCAGTCCAACAAAGCTGAATCAGATCTGATGTGAAAGGGCTCATGGTCTAGTGCTGAGAAAGGGCTCATGGTCTACTGTTAAGAAATCTGAAAACTATAATTACTGTCAGTTATTTCAAAAGTTACTGTTAGCTTAAAATATAAAAATAAAACATCACAACCCATTTTAAGGATTTTTTAAAATTGCATTTTTTATTACAGAAAGTTTCAAAACTTCTTTCCTTTCTATTCTCCCCTATCGTTCTCTCCCCACTATTGAATTACTTAAGCAAATTCCAGACATCACACAAGGGCCAGGGCTAGGGAGGGGCAAGGGAGACATCCAGGAGGCAGCACTGGAGGAGGCCCTCAGTCCTGGTCCTGCATCATAGCATTCCACCAGGAAATATTTTAGTATGTAGCTGTCTGCATAAGACAAAACTTTCTCTCTCTCTCTTTTTAAAAAGATTTATTTATTTATTTTGGTGGGAAGGGGTAGAGGGAGAGAGAAGCTGAAGCAGACTCTGTGCTTAGCACAGGGCCTGACGTGGGGCTTGATCTCATGACCTGGAGAACACAACCTGAGCTGAAGCCAAGTATCAGCTGCTTAACCGACTATGGCACCCAGGTGCCCCTGACAAAACTCTTTAATTAAAAGCAAAACAAACCCCCACAGAACTATGTTACTATTACCATACTTTAAAACACCAATTCCTTAATATCATAAATGTCTAGTCTGTGTTTAGGTTTCTCTGATTATTTTGTACAATTTTTTTAGATTGATTGGTTTGAAGGAGCATTCAATATCCACACATTGCACTTGGTTGATACAGCGTAAAGAAAGTCTCTTGCCATCCATTGGTTTCTCCATTCCTCTTTTTATAGCTATTTTTTAAAAAAATGTGCCTGTAATTTACGACTTAAAAGAAAAACAGGTGATTTGTCCTATAAGGTTCTGCACATTCTTAATTTTGCAAATGCATCTGTGTGATATCATCGAATATGCTCTTCTGCCTCTAGTATGTCCTGTCAACTGTAATTAGATCTAGTGGCTTGACCAGTGTTTTAGTTCAGGCCCCTATGACAAAGTACCAGAGGCTGGGTGGCTCAGACAGACATTTATTTCTCCCAGTCTGGAGGCGGGAAGTCTGAGATCAGGATGCAGGTGTGGTCAGGTTCTGGTGAGTCTTCTTCTGAGTTGCAGAGTGCTGAATTCTTGCAGTATCCTTGCATGGCACAAAGACTTGGCTAGCTCTAGCCTCTTCTTATAGGGGCACTAATCCCATCCAGGAGGACCCTACCCATATGACCTAATGACCTTAAAGGTCCCACCTCCAAATACCATCATATTGGGGATTAGAGTTTCAATAGATGAATTTTGGGGGTGCCTGGGTGGCTCAGTGGGTTAAGCCTCTGCCTTCGGCTCAGGTCATGATCCCAGGGTGCTGGGATCGAGGCCCATGTCGGGCTCTCTGCTCAGTGGGGAGCCTGGTTCCCCCTCCCCCTCTGCCTGCTTCTCTGCCTACTTGTGGCCTCTCTTTCTCTCTCTCAAATAAATAAATAAAATCTTAAAAAAATAGATGAATTTTGGGGGAACAGGAACATTTAGTCCGTTGCAACCAAATTCAATGTTTTTGCAAGGCTATAAAGTTCTGTCTGTCCACACAGGCACATAATGGCTGGTCATCTTGCTTTCTGTGATGTTAGTAACCACTGAAGATCGTTGTCTAGATTCATTACTTATTAGAGTTACAAAATAGTGATATTCAGATTTTACTATTCTTTTATTTGTCAGCTGAAATACTTCTCTAAAGGGGAATTTCTCCCCATCAACTATTTACATTGAGATACAGTTCATGCAGAAAAGGCAGATAAATGTGTGATTCTTTCCCTTTCCCTTTATGGTAATGAGCCCATTTTCCTTTAGTCTCCAAAGATGACCAGTGAGGTGGTGATGTCGTTTTGTATCATCAGGAAATCATGGATTTATAAATTTGATGCCTTTCAGTGAAGTTATCCAAGCGTTTTGCAATTGGAGCCCCTTTACATTGGCCCTTGGATCCTTTTGATAAGATCTGGTAGTTTTGTTGGTTGCCTTATATGACTAGAGGCTTCAGGTTCATTTTGTATAATTCACGCCCCAGCTCTAGAATCAGCCATTCCACCAACGAGCTCAGATTTTGCAATTTGAATGTGAAAAGATTTAATTACAGAATTTCAAATGTCTATTCTACTTTATATTATATTTATTTGCTAAAGGAATATAGTTAATGATCGTTGGGGATCCAAGACGTGGAACCAGTAGGAGGGAAGCAAGTTAAGGCTGAGGCCAGTAGAAAGAAGAGTCAGAAGGAAGATATATATTTCAGTTCCTCCTTCTGCTTCCTCCCATCTTCTACCCCTCTTTCTACCCCAAATTTCAGAGCATCACGAAAAGCCAAATGTTGCCTTTTTCTAAATGGAACATTGTTACTGGTCTATCAGATGTAGTTGGGGAAGGAATAAACTTGGGGGTAAAGAATTGATTAAAAGACCACTAGGAGGAAAACCCATTTTTCCCCTTTAAAAATAAAGCCCCCCCCTTTCTTTTTCTGTCTTCATTTTTTTTTAAATTATGGGTGATTTTCTTTTGAGTTTGATTTCCAAGAAGGAATGCAAAAGGAATGCAAAAGTTTGGGTCCCAATATAAGAAATTGGACATTGTAGGCAACGAGGGGTAGTGCTGGGTTTTTCCCCGGGGCACAGGAGATGGAAGCCAGAACAATTGTTCTCCATCTAGACCTAGAGGTGGAGATGGGTGTCTCCAGTGGATCCAGAAGAACCTGGGGCTCTCACATTCCTTCCGCTCCATGACTGTGTCTGCAGCACTCTAGCTCACTGAAATGCCCTTACCCATGGGATTGGGAGCAGTGTTTCATATGGGGAAAAGAGCCAGCTCTTCAACCTGCCTGGAATTATTTTTGTTATCATTTCAGAAGAAAGCCTTAATAGCATTTCTGAAAGTGGAGTGGCTGCTTTCTTTATTATTACCTGATATTTCTTCATTGATATTTTTTCTAGGATGCATTTCCACAAAAGTTATTGTTCAGGAGGAGACACAATTGAAATCAATTGCTAATTAAATTTGTGTCTAAATTAATAAATCACAACTATTCAGATCATATCTGTCTGAATAATTTCTATTATGGTGAACATAATTGTTAGATTCAGCATTTAATGAACCATATTGTTAGGTAAAATTCTTATGACAATTGGGACTAATAGAATATATTAACCTTTATTCTTCCCAGCTCGACATTACATTGGACCATGTTAACATGAAAGCACCTGGAAGAGTCTCATCATTAAGTACCCATTGTGACTCCGTTGGCCTTCGGATGGAGCTTGTGAGGGTTTGGGAAATTAGTGATGTTTGATGTTTGTCAACGAGTGTCCTTATCTACAACCAGTTTTGAGAGCTTTTGGTTCTGTGCGTGCATGTCTTCATAAGATGGAAACGGTACCAAGCCCAAGAGCCCCACCAAATGTCAGCAACGTGTTTGGAGCACCCATCTGTAAGGTGCTCTGGGTCTTAGGCCCTGGGGAGGGTATGTAGTGGGGTGGGATAGAAATAAACATGACCTTTTTCCAAGGGGAACACACAGTCTCATGCAGACAACAGGAGAGCCTTCTGAGAAAGTATAAAGAACGTTCATTCCAGAGAAATCTAAGTACATTTAACTAGAAGTAGTTTTGTGGACTATACCAAGATGTGACTCTAAAGTGCTATGATTGCTTTCCTAGGGAATGTATCAAAATTTATTACATCCTCTTGACTGTTATGCCCTTTCAAATATCAGCATAGCAATCTGGAAGCTTCTTCCAGTGAACTCTGTTTTGGGAGATGTCTTTAGAGTTTGTCATCTGCCATTTTTAAATGCCCAGGGTTGAACCTCTCTTCTGCCTTTGTAACTAGGAAAATAACCCCGGTTCACAGAAAGAAGCAATGCTGGGCAATGTTACAGTTAAAGGTGAAAGTCAGCGTCCCATGTCTACCTGTGACACTCATCAACCTGGCTGTGGCAACAGCCAGTGCTAACAGCCTTTTCCTGATGCTCAAAGTCAGGCCAGTAGGTCAGGGTCAGAGCTCACCTTCTCTCACTTTTTACCGACCAGCACTGTGTGCGAAATCCTCCAGCACCAAGTAGGAGCCAGGGGTCTTTACATCTTACATTAACCCTAAAACTGACCCCAATAGGCCGCGGAAGGTGTGCGGTGACTTCCCCTCACGTTAGTCCCCAGCTTCCTTTTCCTGCCTCTGAGAGGGGGTGGGATGGAGTGGGAGGATATACTCTAGAGCTTTGTCTGCCCAAGTTACTCAGATGGACACCCACCTCCACTTTTCTGTTGTTTTGTTAAAAGTAATAAACCTCTTGTAAGGGACATGTGGCTAGGATCGTTCACTTTCGCCTTAAGCAGATTCCTGACGAAAAGCTTGAACCCTAGCGATCTACGGTAGGAGGAGCAGGACAAACACTAACACCCCCACATCCAATGATCTGGGGATTTGTGCACAAGTCCATGTGTGATTTACACGTGCACTTGGACTTTTAATCATTTCTGTTCCCCTTGACCACTTTGGACTATGGTCTAAAACATGGAAACCTTCCCATACTGATCAGGATTCATGTTGGGAGATTTTCTGAGAGAATGTTCAAGAGTTTCTGAAGAGTGAGGCAGGGTTTAGCAGAATGCAGCGGGGAGGGCTGCGCAGAGGGGAGGCACACCAGGGGATCTGCTTGAGTAGAGAGTGAGGCTGTAACTGACCCCAGGTGTCTCCTGATGTTCCCAGACCCCTGCCGTCCGGCCCCTATCCAGAATGTTCTACTTCCCTCCCCGTCCTTAAGGCACTTAGGAGAGACCCAGGCTGCTTCTCCAAAGTTGGTCTTCTAGGATGTTCTCTCTCCTCCCTCTCCTATCTCCGATTCTCCTTCCAATCGATCTGTCCCCAGGCCTTAGACTAATTTTAGCCCGACTGTTCCTGGGCTCAGGGTGGATGGAGCAACTGCTCCTGTCCATCTGTCTGTGGGTGCTTGGTGGAGGCCTCCTATTAGTGGGACTCTCCCTGGCCCAGGGCCCAGGCCAAACAGAGCAGAGCTTGGAGACAGCCCGCAGAAGGGACCTGGAGCTTGGAAACAGGTGTTCTAATCCCTTTGTGAAGGTGGTTTCTGAGAGTGGACACGAGGTGAGTTTTCACGTGGTTGATTTTGTGGGAGTGGGAGAAGGGACAGGGAAAAATCGATTCCTGAAAATAATACTGGTCTTCTCCCAGCTGCTTTTTCAAAACCATCAGAGATGGCATGTGGAAGGTGGTAAAATGAGGTATAATTTATCAAGCAGGCCAAAGGTGACCTTTCCAGGACATGGTAGGTATTTCCATTTGGGCGCAAAAATATTTAGTTTTGAAATTATTAAACAACATCATCATCTTCTTGGTGATTTTGTCCTTTCAGTAATCTGAACAGAGCACATATGTATTTGTGTCTGCAAATTACTTTGGAAAATGCATATTATTTACTTGTTCTGAAGAGGCTCTTAGGCTCTGTTGTCTAAATAGGAAATTTGGATCTAATAAAATGGGACTATTACAGACTCCCAGACAAATAATAACAGAGGCTAATACCTTTAAAAATTCAAAAAAAATTTTTTTTTAAAAAGGTCATTTTGATTAGATAGCAGGACAAAATTCAGTAGAAACTTGACAACTCATTTCTTTCTTCCTCCATTCCCTTGGTTTTAACAGAGTCAAGGCAAATCCCTGGACACCAGGGGAAGTTTCTTCTGCTCTCTCAGAAACAGCTGAGGCTATGTGCCTCAGTACCAAGAATGCCTCCTGCAACCGGGGCCCCCTGGGAGCTGTGAAAAGGAGCAAGTGCATACATTCTAGGCAGATTCGAGGTGCAACGGTTGAGGGAGTGAGTTGGGCCGAGGTGACTGACTGGACATTTTATTGGATGGGATATTGGGGAAGGTCAGGTCCCTGTCATCCCAGGTGAAGGGCTACCTCTGCACCACAGGGACCCTCGGGGAAGACACCGGATGGATGTCTCTGGGTTGAACAGGGCTGCTGCCTGGGGCCCATTTCGCCAATCACAGACTTTGGTGCAATCTCGAAGATGTAGTCACCCATTGACCTGCGGGAATCCAGAATCGTGAACTTTCTTTGTCCATCTCTCCTTTCAAAGGAATCTTAACGAGAGTGGGCTTCAAGATTGTCTTGGCGAGTCATCTTTCTCTTCCTTTGAACTCCTACGGTAATGACATGCCCACAGCCCGGTTTCATACTGTGCCCTGCTCTTCTCTTCCCTGAGCTCAGGTGTGTCATTTGCAAAATAAGCAGAGGTGGCCTTTCTTTTCCCAAGGTATCTTATGCAGCATTTCAATGTAGAATATATACTAGTAAGGGTTGCTTTGCTAGAAGCAGTGAGGAGCCCCACTGGTCCTTCTTCACCTGCCTGACCCTTACTTCCTTAGCTGTCCTCAAGGCACACAGGGGTACCACAGGTCACTGTTGAGTCTCAGTCTTTCTAGTTCTGGGGTTTGGAAGTTCTAGGCATTTCATGGGTAAATGTCCATTTCTGGCTTTGGCGTGTATGAAGGAGAAAAAGAGGGTTAGACCATTGACAATCGCCCTGCTTCTCATCTACCCTCTTTAGATGGAAAGCTTTGATGACTTTGGGTCTCTTGAGTCAATCTGCTGGAACTGCATGTTTGGGGGCATCTCCTCCCACATGGCTTTCCTAGTTGATTTGGGGGGTCCTGGGGCAATACTCATGTGGTTTCCCTGTAGAGGAACCAAGATCTGTGGAGCACAGTGGCTGGTGCTGGGGGTGTAAGGATCTGCTTTGTGGGGTGTCAGGAACTGCAAGAGAGGCCCTCAGGAAACACCCAGTGAAGGGAGAGTCCTCACTTTCTGGAAACTTCCCTGGTTGTAAATCTCAGGCCTCCTTCTTGGAGGGTCAGAAAGATCAATATTTACTGTGAGGCTCCTGGCTTCTTCTAGAGCCCATCCCCGCCCCCCCCTTCCCCCAGGGTCACATGACACACTGGGCACTTTCTTCTAGAGCCCTTGTTTCCTGAATGATAATGGATGAAAGATCAAATCTGTCCCACACAGGTAATCTTTGCCATCTTAATATTTGTTAAGCTTTTTGATTTACTGAAGAGTTAAAGTCCCATCAGGTCACAAAACTGCACATTAGATCTGCTTCATGAAACACTCTGAGTGAATGGTTTAACTCATTTATTTCACCATCTTTAAACCAATGTAGCAGAAGAATTGCACCTCCCCTTTATAAATCTTCCCATTTATTTCTGACTCAGGTTTATGGGAGGGTGCGGACCTAGTCTGTTCTGGGGTTTTACGTATGGCCATGGAAACCTGACTTACACTGCTCATCAGTGTGAGCAAAGCGCAGCTCAGGTATGTTAAATTAGCCAGAGAAGAATTCCATCCCCAGCGCTGGAGGCATGGGCGCGGTGGAAGGGCCTTCCCTTTGGTGTTTGAGATTCACCAGTCCCTTCCCCTCCTCTCTCCTCTGCTGCCCCTTGTTTTTGTTCCCCCCACATTTGGCTCTTTTACGCCAGATGTTCAGCTGGTTTGAAGGAAAATTTAGCCAGCAAAGGATTTTCAGAGAATTGTTGCTGGTGTCTCTTAACAGAGAGTGTGGAGAGACTGTGGGAACGTGACTTGTGTAAATTAAATAAAGAAGAATCCAGTTGTATCTTTTTGTCCCCCATTCAGTTCAGTCCCTTACTCCTCAGAAAAGGAATTTCCAAAGAGGGACATGATGGCCCAAGGCATCTTTGCGTTGCCCCTGAGGGGAGAGCTGAGGGCTGTGCGGAGTGACTTGACTTCCTCAAGCGTTGAGATTGTCAAGGGAGTGTCGGTCCCTGGTAGCCCGACTCCTTCCTAACATGATCTAACGGAGGGCGGGGACACTAGGCTTTTCATATTTCTGTTTTCTAGATATTTCAAGTTTAATTTGTGGTCTGATATAGAATCAATTTTTTAAAAAAATGCTCCAAGGATGTTTGAAAAGCATTTCAAATATATAATTCAAAATATGCAATATGTTTTATATTATGAAGTTCAAGATATATTTATTAAATCAGGCTTGCAATGGTTTCTTCATATCTGTTGTATCTTTATTTATTTATTTTTTATCTTTATCTATTTATTATTTATCTTTATATCTTTATTTATTTTTTGTCTATTTCACCTATTGATTTTTTTGAAAAGCAAGGGAATCTTTCCACCATGCTTGAGGTCTTCTCAGGGTCTCCTTGTGTGTTTAATAGATTTTACTTGATAAATTTGTCTGACTTTTTTTGGGAACTATAAATGTTTATGAGGGTTTGACCTTCTTCGTGAATTATACCTTTATCACTATAAAATATTCATTTGTATTTTCTTTAGTGTTCTGCTGCTGATACATATTTCCAATGATAATTGTCTTTAGAATGCTTTATCGGAAAATTAAAAGAGAACTATAAATGATAATGTGCTAAAACCTAGATGCTCACTACTTCTGATGAACAAATATTAGCTTTTTTCATGTATACTTCAGATTAAAAAAAAACTGATAGACTTTTTTTTTTTAAAGATTTTATTTATTTATTTGTTTGACACAGAGAGAGAGAGATCACAAGTAGGCAGAGCAGCAGGCAGAGAAAGAGGGGAAGCAGGCTCCCCGCCGAGCAGAGAGCCCAATGTGGGACTCGATCCCAGGACCCTGAGGTCATGACCTGAGCCAAAGCAGAGGCTTAACCCACTGAGCCACTCAGGCGTCCTGACTATTTTTTTTAAGAAAAGTTTTAGGTTCATAACAACATTGAGCAGAAAGTATGAGAGTTTCTAAATTACTTGTCCCTGGCCACACACAGCCTCCCTTACCATCACCATCCTGCCCCAGAGTGGAGCATTTGTCACCATCAGTGAACCCAGGCTGACATGCCATTATCACCCGAAGTTCATACATTCCATTAGGGTCCATCATTGGTGTTGTGCACTCTAAGGGTTTGAACAAATGAATAATGACACGTATCTAATGTTTTAGTATCACACAAAATTTCACTGCTCTGAAAACTCCTCTTTGTTTTATCTGTTCATCACTCCCACCTTTCTAATCCTTGGGAAACACTGATCTTTTTACTGTCTCCGTGATTTTGCCATTTACAGAATGTTGTGTAGCTGGAATCAGACAGTATTGTAGACATTTCAGATTTCTTCTTTCATCCAGTAATAGCATTTAAGTTTCCTTCATGTCTTTTTATGGATGGAATAATATTTCATTGTCCGATGTGCCCGTTTACTTATCCATTCAGCTACCAAAGTACATCTTGGTTGCTTCCAAGTTTTGGCAGTCTTGGATAAAGCTGCTATAAACATGCATGTGCACATTTTGTGTAAACATAGTTTTCAACTCACTTGGGTAAATACCAAGGAGTGTGATTGCTGGATAGTGTGGTAAGACTATGTTTAGTTTTGTAAGATGCTGTTGAACTGTTGTCCAAAGTGGCTGTAACCATTTTTTGTTCCTTCCATCAGTGAAGGAGAGTTCCTCTCACTGTACATCTTTGCCAGCATTTGGTGTGTTCAGGGATTTGGATCTTGATCATTCTAATAAGTTTGTAGCAGCATCTCATTGTAGTCTTAATTTGTAATTCCCCAATGGTGTATGGCATTGAGCACCCTTTCTTATGTTTATTTGCCATTGGTCTGTCTTCTTTGGTGAGGTGTCAGGTTAGGTCTTTTGCCCAGCTTTTAATTGGGTTGTCTGTTTTCTTATTATTGAATTGTAGTTCATCTGTATTTTGGATAACAGTTCTTTATCAGATATGTCTTTTGCAAATATTGTCTCCTGGTTTGTGACAAATTTGTTTTTAAAGAACGAAAACATCATAGAAAAAGTAAATCTCCCCTATTTCCCTCTCTAGTCCAATTCCCTTTTATCGTTCCTCAAAGGAAACAATTTCCAAGAATTTGGTGTGTTTTCTGTCTAGAATTTTATGTATTTACTACATGTATTCATTAATGACATAGTAGTGTTTTGCAAGTTTAAAATTTACTTAAATTTCTTATACTGTTCAAGAGTTCCGTTCCCAATTCAGTCTATGTTTTTTGTTTCTTTATTTTTATTTTTTTTAAACATTTTATTGATTTATTTTAGACAGAGAGAGAGAACAATATGGAGGGGGGTGGCTGGGCAGAGGGAGAAGCATGCTCCTGAGTGAGCTGGGAGCCTGATGTGGGGCTCGATCTCAGGACTCTGGGATCATGCCTGAGCTGAAGGCAGACGCTTAACCAACTGAGCCACCCAGGTGCCACTCAATCTATGTTTTTTAAAGATCTAGTCACACTAATACATATAGATATACTTATTCATTTTAACTAGTGTAGAGTATCCTACCACATGAACATATCACACATTTTATATCCATTCCCCTATGTCAGTCATTTTAGTTATTTCTAATTTTTTTGTTTTTATGAACAAAGCTTCAATGTCCCATTGTGTTTGTGTGAAAGAGTTCCTCTGGTGTGTGAAACTGAAAGTGGAATTTCTGAGTTACAGGATGTGTGGGATTTTTTTAGTTGTATTAGATATTACCAAATTGCTTTCCAATATGATTTACATCAGTATAGACAAGGAGTGTGTGAGGTTTCTATTTTCCCATATTTTTGTCAATGATTGATGTGGTCAGAATTTTAAATTTTTGTTACTTGAAAGAATCGGAACTACCATCTCATTGCTTTGTAAAAGTATTTGTTGGTTTTTTAAAATAGCATCTACCTGATTACTACTGATTTGGAGCATTTTTTTTATCATTGTTGGCCACTTTCTCATTTGCTTGTTGCCTGTTCATACCATTTGCCCATTTTTATGGGATTGCTTATTTCTTATGCATTTATAGGAGGCATTCATGTATTCTGGATGTGAAGTCTTCATTGGCAGAGATGAGGTTTAAAATATTAAACAAACAGAAACAGTGAAACTCCCAATACAGGTTGAGCAATTATCAATCACACAGATGCCATATTTAAATAGAACAAACTAAATTCATAAAGACATTTAACAATTTTTATTCTAAAATTATAAAGATTTGTTCCTTTATTTCTAGGTATTTAACTAATTAGAATTTTTAATGACTATTATAGAGGATCAATTATTTCTTAAATAAGAAAAGCCCATTTTCCCAATTTCATCTATTGAACAGTGAATTGTTTCTCTATTCATTTTTATGCCTCCTCCATGTTATACAAAGGTATCTTATATATCAGGTCTGGTTTTGGTATTTATTGTTTGTTTAACTGATGTATTTCCTTATCTCTCTGTCAATATCACACTTTTTAAGTTAGACCACAACTTTATAAAGTATTTTGATTTTTTACAGAGCAAATCTTCCTTGTTCTTTTTCTGAAGTATTTTGGATATTTGTGGACATTTACTTTTTCACATAAGTTTTGGATTCAGTGTCTAAATATCCAGGAAACATTCTGTTGGGATTTTGATTAGAATTACAGTGAATTTATAGAATAATTAGGGGCAGAACATTTTTATGGCATTGAGGTTTTTGATGTTGTTGTTGTGTTTTAATCCATGATCTATCTAGCCATTTACTCAGGTTTTCTTTTCATGTTCTTCAATGATATTATATGCATAGTTTCATAAAATTTCACATGTGGTTTGTAGTTTGATAGTAAACTATCAAAGTGGTTTGTTAAGGTACCTTATATTTTTGTAGCTGTCATGAATTCTGTTTTGTTTTCTATTATATTTTCTAATTGGTTATTAACTACATTTGAATCCTGTTGATTTTTGTGTACTTATCACATGTCTAGCAATCTTGATGTAGTTCTTGTCAGTTCTAATAGTCTATGTGCAAATAATGACAATTTTGTCTCATTCTTGTCTTATTGCTTTGGCTAAGGCTTGGTATCAGGATAAACAGTCTTATAAATCAGGAATAGAAAGAAGTGTCCTTGAACTGGTGAAGGGCATATAGCACAAATAATAGCATGTATTACACTTAATGGTAAAATTTTAAATGATAAAATTTCAGATGTTTCCCATAGATATTAGAAAAAAAGGAAGTCCCTACTTTTCTCCTACTAATAACTTTTTTTTGTAGATATGTTATCAGGTTAAGAAAATTTCTTTCTGGGATGCCTGGGTGGCTCAGTCGGTTAAGCAGCTGCCTTCGGCTCGGGTCATGATCCCAGCATCCTAGGATCGAGTCCCACATCGGCCTCCTTGTTCGGCAGGGAGCCTGCTTCTCCCTCTGCCTCTGCCTGCCTCTCTGCCTGCCTGTGCTCGCTCTCTCTCTCTCTCTCTGACAAATAAATCAAAATTTAAAAAAAAAAGAAAATTTCTTTCTATTCCTAGATAGCTAAGAATCTTTCATAAATGGTGTTTAATATTATTAAGTTTATATTATACTGTATGTATTGAGATATGATCTGTATTTTTGTCTTTTAAACTGCTAGTATGGGGTATTACTTTAAAGGGGTTTGATGCTAAACCATACTTTCATTTCTGGATAAGTCCTTCTTTAAAATTAACATATTTTTATATATTAATGGCTTCAACTTGTTAAATTTTATGTTTGGTTTGTTTTCTATGCTCATTAGTGAGATAGGTCTGTATTTCTCTTTTTTCTTTTGTCACTTTCTTGCTTGTGGATCAAGACTACACTAGTTCATATAATACAATGATGGGATGCTCTCTCTCTGATTTTATATTTATTTAAATAAATTTCATTAAATTTTCTGTCCCAGAGATTTAATAAAATTTATCCAAAAAACTAAATTAGCTCTACTTGGTGTCTATGTTTTGGGAGGAACAGAGGAAGGAGTGAAAACATATTTTAACTATCAATTTAAAAAAAAATGACTTTTTGTTTACTCAGGGTTTCCATTCCAACTTGAATTTTGATAATTTGTATTATATATCTGATAATTTATATTCCTTTAGAAAATTACTCATTTCATCTATTACACAATATTATCTTTATAATTAAGTTTCCCCTTTCATTCTGAATATTGTTTATTTGTGCCTTCTCATTTTTTTCTTACGTAGTCATACTACTTTTCTGAATAAATGCTTAACTCACTTATTTTTCATCTTGTTAATTTTTGATAAATGCATTTAAGGTATATATTTTCCACTGATACTTTAGCTGTATCTTTGAAGATAGATTAAATAGAACCTCTCTAGTTAGAAAACTTTTGTAATTTCTTCCTTATCTCAGGAGCTATTTGGGAGCGTGATTTTCTTTGTTCCTAAATGTTTGGTTTCTGAGGAAAAAGGTTTCTTTACTGTTAAATTATTATTAATTGAACCGTGGGTAGAAGACATGAGTTTTATGATGTCAGTTCTTTGAAACTGTTATTTAGAATGCAGTCAACTGTTGTAAATATACCATGTAAGATTGAGAAGAAAATTTAGTTAGAAACAAGCTTCTTGAATTGTAATTAGATACTTACATTGAAATTTCAATTGATGCGGTATTATAAAATAGATACTGACCAGAGTGAACTGTCATTCCCAAATGCATATTTTAAAGGTAGATGAACCAGAGCCAGTTTAATGAGGTTTGGACCTTTTACTTGGAATTCATCACTGTTTTATCCAACTGATGTATTTTTTTCAATATGTCCATGTTCCTCATTAGTTCTAGTAATGTTTTTCACATAAAAACCTCCCTGCCCCCTTTTTTTCCTCCTCTCTTTGATGCTCTTCTTGACTTGGCAAATTTTGTTTTATTTTGGTTTTACTTTCCTCTGCCTTTGAGGTGGGTTTTATTCTAGTTTTTCCCTACTTTTAGAAATTATATTCTGTGTTTTAAAAACTCAGTTAAAAATTATGCTGAGTGAAATAAGTCAAACAGAGGAAGACAATTATCATATGGTTTCACTTATATGTGGAACATAAGGAATAGCATGGAGGACATTAGGAGAAGGAAGAGAAAAATGAAGGGGGAATCAGAAGAGGAGATAAACCATGAGAGACTATAAACTACGGGAAACAAACAGGATTTTGGGGGAGGGCGTGGGGGCATGGGTAAGCCCGGTGATGGATATTGAGGACGGCGCGTATTGCGTGGATCACTGGGTGTTATATGCAAACAATGAATCACAGAACACTACATCAAAAACTACGTACTATACCGTGACTAACGTAACATAATAAAAATAAATAAGTTAATAAATCTCAGGGAAAAAAAGTCTATTATTTCTGTGTTCCACGCAGAGAAAGAAAATTTAAATGTAAGATCACAGACCAATCTCTTCATTTTCAAGACTTTGTTTTTGTGTCATTTCAGGTGAATCTCTTATAAAGAGTTCATATTTGGCTCTGGCTTTTATTCTTTCAACCTAATTGAGAATCTTTGTCTTTCACTAAGGGAATTTAACCCACTGACTTCAGTTCTTTAGGATAAGTGTTGTGTCTGGTATTGTTCCCTGTCCTTTTCTGGCTTCTGTTCTGTTTATTGTGTGCCTTAGTGTCCTTTTCTTTTCTTTTTCCTAGGTTTTGCTTGAATGACAGCTCTTTGTCACTGTTCTTCTCCACCTCTGCACAAAGGGACTTGGAATGTTAACATCTTAATCTCATTTGACTAGTGAGGATCTTTACATTTTTAAGGAACATTTTAAAATGTATTTTTCTTTATTAATTTTGTGACTTAAAATCATTCTCTTACACAAAATATTAAGTTTAACCACGACTTTATTTCTTTCTTTCCATCTCCTCTTGAATCTCAGAAAATCTGAGTTCTTGCTTCCAGATCAATACTTATTTTTCTGTTAGGCCATATCATTCATTCATTTATATTTATTTGTACCATATCCTCTTTTAAAACCATATTTTTTCATAGCTGTACCATCAACACTTATTTAGGAGTAATTATACATATTACTGGTTTCATTGATTACAATTAATTCATGTGTATTATGTCTTCTTTTTTTATGAGGTCTTCTACTGAATTCATTGTTCAATTTGTGGAATTTTTTATGAGTACTTTTTTTAAACAATGAATCTTGGAACAATGAAAAAATAAAATTAAGATGTTAAAAAAATATTTATTTATTTTAGAGAGAGAGCAGGCAGGAGGGGCAGAGGGGAGAGAGAGAAATAGAGAGAGAGAGAGAATATCCAACAGATTCCCCTCTTGAGCATGGAGCCCTATGTGGGGCTCAATCCCACAACCCTGAGATCATGACCTGAACTGAAATCAAGGGTCAGTTGCTTAACCAACTGAGCCAACCAGGTGCCCCTATGAGTACTTTCTTTATTGAGAGACATGATGGTAGACTTTCTGAATATGTGCATGTAAAAAATGTCATGATTTCACTCATGTGAAATCTAAATAAATAAATAAATAAATAAACAATCACAAAGCAGAATCAAGCCTATAAATACAGAAAACAAACTGGTGGTTGCCAGAGGGAAGGGAGTGGGGAAGGGCGAAGTACACGAAAGGGAGTGGGAGGTACAGGCTTCCAGTTACAGAATGGAGTCACAGGGATGAAAGGTGCAGCACAGGGAAAACAGCCAATCATATTGTAACCAGGTTGTATGGTGACAGATGGTGGCTGCTCTTGCGGTGAACATAACGTAATGGACAGAGAAGTCGAATCACCTGAAAATAACACAATGTTGTGTGTCAACTATAATAAATTTTTAAAAAATTTAAATTCCTTTTCTTTTGTGTTCAGGAGAAATAATTGCTACACTGGATAGAGAATTCTGTGGAAAACCTTTGTTATAAGAATTATACATAAAGTATCTTCCTGCTGTCTTTTCTTTTTTAGTGTTTCTTTTTTTCTTTTTTTGAAGATTTTATTTATTTATTTGACAGAGATCACAAGTAGGCAGAGAGGCAGGCAGAGAGGGAGAAAGGAAAGCAGGCTCCCTGCTGAGCAGAGAGCCCAACTCGGGGCTCGATCCCAGGACCCTGGGATCATGACCTGAGCCAAAGGCAGAAGCTTTAACCCACTGAGCCACCCAGGTGCCCCTTTTTTAGTGTTTCTTATGAGAATTCATTGACAGTCTGAGTTGTTGTTTTGAATTTTGTTGCTAATCTTGTCCATCTGGAAATGTATACAATATGTATGAAACAGTTTTATACATTTGGCAAGACATACTTACTCTGGTTTTTTGTTTTTTTTCTTACTCTTTTTGATACTTGGCAAACTTTTTTCAATATGAAGAATTAGGTTTTCCCCCTTATGGAGAAATTTTCTTCTATTACTTTTATTACTTAGAAGAACAAATTATTTCATTATTTGTTCTCTCTCATGTACTACTTTCTTATTGTTTGGATATCTTTTTGTACTGATGTTGGCTCTCTTGGCTCTATTCTCCATGACTCCGACTGTTTCTCCTCTTAATTCCCAATACTATGTGTTTTTGCCCAGTATTTTGGGAGAATTTTTTAAAGCAGTCTTCTAAATTACGAGTCAGGTTTCATTAATGTGTATTCTGCTACTTACTTCCTCCACTGCAATATTATGTTTGTGATTTAAAAAAAAAATTCCAGTAACCTTCTTGTTATCAGATTGTCTTAATTCTTTAACAGAAACCTGCTGCTATTAAAAAAAAATAAGTTTCATTGAGGCAAATTTTCATATAATAAAATTCACCATTTTAAAATATACAATTCAAAATGTGACAAATGTAAACAGTTATGTAATCATTACCACAGTCATCCTATAGAATATTTCCAACACCACAGAAATTCCCTTTTGCCAATTTATAGTTAATCCCTTTCTTTATCTTAATCCTTAGCAATCACTGACCTGTTTTCTGTCACTTTAGCTTTGCTTTTTCTAGAATTTCATATAATGGAATTATTTATTCTGCACTCTTTGGTGTCTGATATCTTTCATTTAATATGCTTTTAAGATTTGTCCATGTTTTTACATATATCGGTAGTTTTTTATAGCTGAGTAGTATTCCTTTTCATGGATATAGCATGATTTGTTTACCTATTCTTCAGCTGATGAACATCCCTTCCTGCAACCCACATTTTGGATATAATGAATAAAATATGAAAATATTCATGCACAAGTCATTGTGTGTACAAAGTTTTATATTTGATTGGTTGTATAGTAAGTGCATATTTAGTATTGTAAGAAACTGCTGAAACATTTTTCTTTTTATTTTTTTAAGATATATTTAAGAGAGAAAGAGTGAGAGAGCATGTGCATATGCATGTGTGAGCGCAGGGAGGGGCAGAGGGAGAGAGAATCCTCAAGAAGATGCCCCACTGATCATGGAGCCCGATGCAGGGCTTGATCCAGGGTCCCGGGATCATGACTTGAGCCGAAAATCAAGAGCTGGCTGCTTAACCAATTGAGCCACCCAGGTTCCCAGCTAAAATGTTTTTCAAAGAGGTTGCACATTTTGCATTCCCATCAGCAATGTATGGAGCACCATTTCTTCTTGAGCTAGCTTTGGTAGTTTGTGTCTTTCAAAAAATCATTTTAATCTAAGTTGGAAGCTATTGGATGGGCATCAGGCCCAGGAAGGACTAAACGAAGGGCAGTTATGGCAGCTCCTTCGGGGCCCTATCAGCAGCATGTCTGAAACAATTGTGTTCGCAGTGGATATCAGTCCTAAAATGAAGAGGGACTCCTGATGAGCAAGAACGCAGCTGTGGAGTTACTGGGGGCAAAGAAAGCCCATAGAAAAGATGAGTGGCTTTGGGAACTTCCCATTTGCATTGTATGTAATCCCTTTTTTTGTAGCTACTTGCCTAGCAGAGTCTGGGTTTATTCAGGTAGGGTGAGAGTATGCGCAGGGGCTCTAAAAAGCTGACATGGAAGCTGGGTGTCTTCCAGGTATAGACAAGATAGGTAGGGTCAATGTTTCCTCCCTGTTCTTAGGATCCTGTCTTGATAGGAATCCAAACTTTCAGATATACAGGTAAGACCTCTCCCCACCCCCCGCCTTATTTTCAGTAACGCGACAAGATTTTCTTTTACACTTACTGAATTGCCTCAGAGTGAGAATTAATAAAAGGAGAAAGACAGCCCTGATACTCTATCACTCTCTTCCTAGAATACGATCCTATCACTCATATTAGTTATTCATGTCTGCATCACACATTACCCAAAGCTTAGTAGATAAAAACGACAAACACTTAATATCTCCCATAGGTAAGGAATCCAGGTGCTGCCTAGCCAGGTGCTTCTGGCACAACATCTTTCACAAGGTTGCAATCAAGGTGTTGGCTAGAGCAGCAGTCATCTCAAGGCCCAAATGGGGAAGGATCTTCGTCCAAGCTCACTCACTTGGTGGTTGGCAGGCCGCAGAATATCTGCTTCCAAGCTCATTTAGGTGGCTTCTGGCAGGCCTCAGTTCTTCACTATGTGGACCTCTCTCCAGGGATGCTTCACAGCATGGCAGCCATCTTTCCCTGGGGAACTGGAGAGAGAACATTCAAATGGAAGTCACTGTCTATTTATAGCCTAATCTTGGGAGTGACATCACATCACCTGTACCATATTCTAGAAACAAGTCAGTAAGTCTAGCCCACGAGCCCACCTTCGAGGGATGAGGATTACACAAGAGTGTGAACACCAGGGGGTAGGGATCACAGAACTTCTTACTTGTTTTTTCTTCAGTGTCTTGGTTGGAGTTTCACTAGAAGTGGCCCCGGAGAAACGATTCAATTGTAAATACTTTATTTGGGAGATGATCGCAGGAAAATCTGGTAGCAAATGGGATGTGAGATAGGAAAGGTAGGGAAGCCAGTCTATAAAGGGAATGTTTTCAAGCCACTTACTACCCTGGGCACTTGGAACTCAATCCTGCTGGCAAACTCTGGGAAACAGGATAGAACATGCCACAGTGTTATCCCAACCAAGGACTGAGGAAGCTGAGGTATTTACCTACAGACTCTCCATCCATTATTGATTGAGGACTGCTTGTGGAGAAATTAATTCTCTGGTACTCCTGCTTGCCCTGGGTGTCCTGAAAATGCTTTCTTGCCCTCCTAACCGCTCTCAGCCCCCAATCGTACCATCTATGAAGGTAAATGCTGAAAAGATATGGGTGATACACCAACAGCGTCTGCCATACCCAGCTGGACTGTAAGTTTCATGAGGGTGAAGACCATCTGCCTATCATTTTCTTCCCACTGCATTATCATTATCTAGCACACCACCTAGCACATACTGTCTCTCAACAAATATTTGTTGAAAGAATGCAGGTCACTGATGATGACACCATGAAGGAGCTCATGTGCAGTGAGGGAGACAGACTTGCACACTGGTGAATACAACAGGATAAGTGCTGTCCTATAGACATTTATGGGATGCTCTCAGACGCTAGGACAGCAAATGCCAATTCTGCTTGGAAGTGGAAATGAGGCTAAGAAGGGTTACACACAAGAGTGGAAGTCTGAGTTAAATTGTGAGGGAAGTTAGAATTTTCTGGTAAGATTCTATTGCTTGGAAGTTGTAGAAGAGGAGAAAGGGAGAAAGAATGAGTGGCAAAGGTCTTTGCTATTTATAAAAATGGAGTATATGTCCTCTAGTCCATTCTCTTCCTTGTCCTTACTCTACCCTTGAAGTTTTCTGTAGTCTGTGCTTTTGGGTCTCTCTCTGGCATGCCATCTTGTCCACAGAGTCATCATTGGGTTGATAGTCTTAACATGTGTTGTTAGTACCTTCTCCCTCCCTTCCCAGCAAACATGCAAAAAAACACAGTGGTTTAAAAGTCCTATGGCAAAGATAATCTTCCCTTGATCTTTGAAAAGGCAGGTACAGTACATATACACACATAACAAATATTTTCTTTATGTATTTACTGTTTGTAGGAAGTCTAACCCTAATCCAACATTTATTAAAACAGGACAGGATTTATTAAATTGGTTCGTTTATCAAATATGTACAGATTTTTACATAAATTAATTTGCTTGTTAAATATTTGTAAAATTTATTAAGACCTTGGAGGAACTTAAATAATACCTGAGCTGTCCAGCTTAATTTGGCTTAAGTTTTTTTTTTTTTTTTTAACCTAAGGAAGTGGTGAGACTCTGCAGACACAGGACTCTAGATAGTCAGTTGAGAGAGAGCCAGGGGGCAGGTGTCACCAGGTGGGGTCTGACAGATAGGCAAAGAAAAATGACATTTGGGTATTTTTGGGAGAACCTCTCTGTTCAATAGGCCCGGAAGATTTTGATGGTACAGCTTGGGCACAGTGGGACCCACTACCCTCTGCTGATATCCTAAGAGTCAATGTCAGCTGGAACCCATGGTTGCCTTTCCTCCTGCTCATTAATTCAATAACATAATGAGCCCCTGCCATGTGCCAGGCATGGGCCCCATGGGCGTGGCACACAAAATGAGCAAGAAGTGAGCCTAGTTCTCAAAGCGCAGGAAAGATAAATCTATCTACATAAATTTCAAATTCTGAGTTCAAATCCCGTGTTCACCATTTACAACCTCTCTGATGTTAAAGTTACCTATTTCTTTAGATCTTCATTTCCCAATGCAGAAAAGTAAGATAAATACATACAATTACTGGAAATACTAAGTTAAGGCATATGAGAGCCTCTGAGTGGCAATTCCTGTCTTCTAGTTACAGCCAGTCAATGAGTCAGTCCAGACTCATTATAACTTGAAGATCTTTTGGGTCCATCCACTTTGCTCTACCACTGTTTCCACTTGGTCCCAGACACGAGTATCTCCTGCTCAGCTGTCTCCCTGAACTCATCTTTGTCTTCTTCCAATACATTCTCAAGATGGCAGCCTAAGTGGCTTTTTTATAAAAAAAACTCTAAGAATGATCATGCCATTTCCTGACTTCACAACTCTTCAACGCCTTCTCATTTCTCTTGGGACAAAATCGTATAAGGCCTTGCCTGACATGCCCACCCCCGAGCCCCTAGGGCATAGTGGTTAATGTCTCTGCATTCAGGTTGACTGGGTTTCAATCCTGGCTCTGCCCCTTTCTGCTATACGGTTCTGGGTTCTAGGTCTTCCTCTCTCCAGGCCCTTCCTCATTTCCCTTTACCTTCCTTTGAGTATGTTTTATTTACCCTTAGGTCTCAATTTAAAAGTCATGCACTCCAGGAGGCATTTCCTGATTCCTACCCCAGTCTAGTGTCTTTATTATATGTCCAGGGTACCTTGTATTTCATTTTATGCTCATCTAAACAATTTCTGTCTTTTCAGAAAGATCCAAGCTTCTTCTGTCAGGGATGCCACACCCCTTTTTCATCATGGTTTCCTCAGCTCAGGCACAGGGCCTGGAGATAGCTGGTTCTGAATGAGTGTTCAGCAATAAAACATAGCTGAACTACCTCTAACAGTGTAACATACTATAACCGAACTTTTTATAAACTTTTTATAAATGGGTGCCTAGATATCTGTCTCACATCCAGAAAAATAAAGTATTAGCCATGTCCAGAAAAATAAAGGGCCCTGCTGAGAGTTGCTGATAGATATCTGACCCTTCCAGAAGGTTCCCCAGGGGTGAGGAGGTGGCTACGGACCTTTCATTTGGTGGCGGTGGTAGCTGTCTGTGGCAGTGTCTGTTCCTTCACTCCCAGCAGATTCTGGCTACCTCTCAGATTCAAGGAGGAAGTTTCCTGAGAAAATGAAGGCCTCCAGAAACCTTCCAGAGTAGAAGGACTCTACCCCAGGGAACTGGAGCAGGAAATATGCACATTGCATTAGGCACCTGGACATCGTGATTGGGATCCAGGCACTAAGAATATTTTATTTTCTGCAGCATTGTGTATAAAATAGAATTCTGGAACGAGGAATCCTATGTGTCCCAAATTCACATATAATTTCTTTAAAGACTTAGATTTTCATTTGGTATAATTTGGAGTTTGGCTCTTAACACTTTAGTTGCCTTAGAGCTCTCTGCCTTGCAAACTGTCAAAAAAAAATACAAAGAAAGAGAAAAAAAGTTCTCTATTAAAGTGTAATACTGCAATATATCCTTTGATGATTCATATAATTGTCCTCACATTATATCTGAAGATAAGAGCAGATGGTTTTGTGTTCTCCCCCACTTTCCCCTTGATTTGATCTACCTGTGGTAATGCAGCAGGCAGGAAGTTTTGGAAAGATCTGGAAGGTTATGCTTTTAGGGAGACTGAGCTCTCATCAGAGAGTTGGAACATACACACCCAAGACAGGAAAAGAAAGTTTCTAGAATCCAAGGGTAGAATAATATAGTAGGAAAAATGCTTCTTCATCTAGTGGGACATGGTGAAAAGAATGACATGACCTGAGTGCAATTTTTCAAGGAAGGCTGACAGAAGAAGATGAATTTTGGTCTTCTAAAGACATGGGGGAGAGTCCACTGGAGCTCGCAAGTGGGCTGTGTGGGAGGTGAAAGGCAGGGAAACCAACAGAAGAGAGAATCAAATGGGAGTGGGTGGTTGTGGGGTTGGGGTCACAATGTTTAGGAATCACCTTCCCCAGCAAGCTGGGTATGTGGATGACGTCACAGATTGAAGAGTGGAGAAGCTTATTTTCCTCCAAGCTCCTTTATTCAGTAAATACATATGGAATAACTACCTGACCTTAGACTCTGAGGTAAATGATGAGATTGCAAAGATTGTAAGATGCCATCCCCACTCTGGAGGAGCCCAGAGCTGAGTGGGGGAGACATAGGAATGGGAAATTAAAATAAAATCTGCTGCAGACTAGAATGGAGGTGTGTGGTGGCCGTCTCGAGACACCCTAAAAGGACTTTATAGAAAAGGTGCGGAGTGGCTGGGGATATAAAAGGCAAAACGTGTGGTATTTTAATGGGTTGGAATTGTGAATGAGTCTACTTTGTTCAAGGGAAGAAGCGAGAAGTTCAGGGTGGCTGAAGCTTTTGGGGGAAAAGTGGGAATTTTCTGGACAGGAGAAAGGGATGAGTTTAGAGCCAGATGGGGACACTCAGCCCCTCTTTTGCAGGCAGAGGAACTGTCTGGGGATCCCAACAGGGAAGCAACATGATGGCATTTATTTCCAGCAGAAGAGTTCTGGAAATACTGTGGCGGACAGAGTGCTGTCAGACAAAAGCCAGGCACGGTCTGCAGGTGGTAAGAAGGGTGTTGTGACAATCCCAGCACATGAGTGACAATGGACTTAGAATGAGCCAGGGCTGGGGGAGTGGAGAAGGGGTTATTTCTGAAGCCCTGTTACACGTGGTTTCTACTTTTTCCAGAAGTTTTTTCACTGCCATTTCCATAATGTCCTATTGAATGCAAGTCCAGGTCTCTTTCCTTCAGCCTTCACCCCTCCTTCCCCTTTGAAAGCAGCTTAATAAGGCAACAGGTCCAGTGAATTCAGCTCTGGGGCTCTTTGCAGTGCTGGCAGAAGAGACTACGATTAGAGCACTTTGAATCACTAGGAGGGGCCACTGGGGGGCCATCTTTTCTTGTTTCCCTCTTGACTCCCTTGTGCGATGAAACTGGCTTCCATTTCCTTGGCTGGACATCCTTTCATTCGCAGGTTCCTTGTGCCAGTGCGCTGGACGATGGTTCTGCTTCCAGGGCACGAGATGACCCCTTTCTGGAACTCTCTATGGTCTTCAGAGGAGGGGAGACACACTACTCATTGGCTGCCTGGACCAGGCCCAGGCTTTGCCTCTACGGCTAGGGTGGGAGGTTCAAGACAGCAGGGCCATGTGTGCCGGGGGGAGTTCAGGGAGAGCAGTAATTGCTCTCGAGGACATCTGAAAAGCAGCTTGTTTTAAACAGGATCTGAAAAGGTGACAGCGGGTTGCCTCTGTCTTTGCAGTTGGGGAGGGGAGTGTCCCCTGGAGAGGGCAGGGCTGCAGAACACCTCAGGTCAAGGCTGGCTGGCATGGGCCCTCCCCCTCACAGAATTTCCAGAACTTCCTAATCAGAAGTGGAACAAAGCGACCAGGAGACGACAGAGTGCCCAAACTCAGGGCAGAGTTGGGTTTGTTCTGGGTGGAGTCGGAAGCTGTAACATGTGAGAGTGAGCTGTCCTGCCCCTCCTGGGCCCACCCCACACTCACCTCCCAGCCCAGCAGTGAGGAGGCCTGGAAGGTCGCTGTTAAAGTGCTACTTTTTTTTCTGGAACAAAATGCATCTGCCATCTGGCAAGGAGACGGAGTAGTCTACCAGCAGCCATCCCTGCCCATCCCCAATCTAGTAGGTTGTCAGACTGGCAGAGCAGGGGCTCCTGGGGGACAGGCGTTCTCGGAGCACCTGAATCCGGGGCGGGCGCTCGCTGGGAGGAGCCCCCGGGCCGCGCGAACCGGTGGCCACCGCGGGCACAGAGGGAGTGTGGGGCGCAGAGTCATCAGACCTCTGAGTAAAGCTCCATCCCGTTCTGAATTTTGCCAAGACCCAGCCCAGGTGGCTGAAGGCCTGGATTCCTACCCTGGGGCCCGCCCGCCATTTTCTTTCTCACCGCGGCTGCCCCTTTGGGGTTGTGAGCCAGGAGTCGTTGGCCTCATGCTTCTCACCCAGGAGGGCTCCCACTGACGCCCGAAAAGCCAAAGTGGATTTTTGCATGCAGGATTCTCCACCCCCTTCCCACTTTCTACGAAGCAGGTAAGTGTTTGCCCCAACCTGTGTGACTTAGAAGCCGCCGAGCAGCACTTCCGGTGTTTGAATGTCACATAACGGGCATTGTCGCCAGTGGAGAAGTGCCCTTTTTCGTGTCTCTGAGCGCTCCTGTGCTTACTGTCTTCTGCGTATGCCCTCGCTCTCCCTCTTTACAAAGGGGCTGTGAACAATTCCCGAATATGTTCGTCCCCATTGTTTTCAAGCATGTATGTCCTTGGAACACTGTGTGGGAACTGCTGTCCCCCTGGAAAACCACTCGTGGCCAGTGGAGACCCAGGCAGAGCCCCGCTGGGCACGTGATGGGCGGGCAGGGTGCTGCTCCGACCGGTGGACGTGATCTAGGAGCTGTCATTTTCTGGAGGACTTCCTGAGTCGGACACTGGGTGCACCCTCAACCCCTCGTGCAACCGTGGGGACGGTTACTTCACTTCTGTGCCTCTCCGCTCCTCACGCGTAAAAGGTATTCACAGTCTGCACTTCCTGGGGTGCTGTGAGGTTTCTATCAGTTAGTGGGAATAAGAGTCTTCGAAGAGCCTTGGCTCACAGTAAGCTGTGCATGTGTCTGCTGACATCATCATCATTATTGGATTTTAATGTCGTGCTCTCCCTCTCAGCAAAACATCTTTGAGTCATTTTTCAAGACGGGCATATGTGATATATTTTCTAAACCTAGGATAGCCAAGGCTGTCTTTCTCTTACCGTCACACATTCAAGACAATATGACAAGGCTTTAAATTATTGGATCACAACCATTCCCCCTCAAAAGCCCATAGATAATTCTCTGTTACGGTCTGAAATTTAGTGTGGCTAAGGAGTCTAAAGCCAATCTTATTTTTGTGTCTTTGCTGATAATCTGGTTTTTCGAATGTGAATTTTTGCAGGGTTTTTCATCATCATTATAATTCAAAAGTTTTGGCAGAATGTCTAGATGTGGTTTTCTCTTCATTAGTTTTGTCTGGAAAAGTCTTTAAAATCTACTTACAAATCTTTCTTCAGCTCAAAAGATATGTCTTTTGTCACATACTTATCTGTTTGGGTTTTGCTCTTTTTCATTTACTCTGTGTCCTGCTGCCGAAGCTCTGGCTATTCAGACGCTGGTTCTCCATTCTCTCCGCCTCTATCATTCTCCCTCTCATCATTTTTACCCATTTTCCCTTTGTGCCTTTAAACTTTGTCCTTCAAAACAATACGATTTTTTTTTCCAGGATATCATTTTATGCTCTCTATTGACTCCATTTTGTAATCTAAGTACTGCTATTGAAATTTTAGTTGTTTTCTATCATTCCATCTCTCTCTCTTTTTGACCTTTGTTGAAAATGGCTTATTTTGCACCAACAAGTAGCCTCATAAAGACTCTTCCAACACTTGAGGAAGCCTATTAAAGATCATGTTGCTTGTTCCCACCTTGGTTGTTCTCTAGGGTACCAAAGCATAAGACAAGATAAAGAACTCGAAGTATAAAACTAGAGTGAACTTGACCAAATTATAATTATTTTCAGATAATATGATGATACATTTAAAAATATGAAGTATTAAGATACTTTTTAAATGAATTATGGAGTTCGGGAGGGTACCTAGGTGTAAAGCAAACAAAAAAATTATTTTGCTTTTTTGTCTACCATAGAATCTACTAGAAAATAGAGAAACGTATCAATAATAACAACAAAATATAAAATACCTAGGAAAAAACTTATCAAAAGAAACCTATAAAATATTATTGAAAGACATAAGGGAAATCCAAATGAATGGACAAGAATAATACTTAAAGAGATCAGTAATCTATAGATTTAATTTCATTTCAATAAATTTTCAATAAAAATTTCCAAATGGTTATAGTTGGAACATAATAAAATCATTCTAAATTATTCTAAACTTAACTTAATGATTAAACATGAGATAATGGTTTAGAGTTTGAGGGAAAAAGAATAAGGCTGGGTTTGCTCTGCAAGATATAAAAAGTATTATCAAGGTTGAATAACCAAAATGGTAAGGTGACATTTTAAGCAACTTTGAAAAAACAGAAGATTACTCAATAAAAGATATTTTAAAAGTTGGACTGTAGTTTAGAGAAAAAAATTAGTTTCTTCTAAGTCATTCCATAATACTATTTTCCATATGGAAGAAATACTTTCCTCAACCAGAAGTAAAATGTATGCTATATTAGAAGAAAAAAACAGTAGAAAATTGACATCTTTGGCATAAGGAAAATATTTCTTCACAGGTCAAAAGGCGTTCACCATCCATCTGTTTATATTTCTGGTGGACTTTAAAAAGAAAAAGGATGCATATACTTTATTATATTAAAAATTATGTTTCCCATAAATGTATTAATTAGGAATATCCATCACTGGTAATAATAGAAAACCTGACTTCAATCTATCTTAAATAGATAATGATTTATTTATCTCATGCAATAAGCAATCTGGAGATTGGTAGTCCAGCTGGGCTGGAAACCTGCGGTGTGTCCATCCTTCCATTTTCTATCCTTATAGAGTTTTGTTCTCATAGAAGTCACCTAATGGTTACATGATGATTGTTGATGTACCTCTAGGCTCATATTTGTTTTCCACACAGTAAAAAACACAAATAGGCAAAATCCCTATTAGGAATGCCAGCAGAGTCTATTTCTTATAAAAAAAAAATTTTTTTTCCAGAGCCTCACTCAGCAACTTTCATTAATATCTCATTGGCCATAATTGATCACGTGGCCATTCCTGAATGCAAAGGACTCTGGGAAAGTGCATTTTCCAGCCTCTGTTATAGAGGAGAGCTAGGGAGATAGAGATTATAAATGGGTTTTGAATGTCCAATACACAAAAAACAAAATTCAAAGACAAATAAATTGAGGAAAATATTTCCACTATATAAAGTAAAGGTTAATATCATTGGTAATTAAAGAGCTTCTAGAAGACATTGAAAACAAACAATGATATAAATGAAAAAAATGATATAAATAAAACTTTAACAAAAGAAGATATAAAATGGCCAATTAACACATTAAATGTTTAGTCTCTCCAGTAATCCACTACATACAAATTAAAAGAAGATATCACTTTTTAGGCACCAAACTTGCAAAGATCATGGGAAAACATATCAGCACAAGAATATTTGTCCTCCACGCAGTGACAATTAAGTTCCTGTAAATGTCCAAAATGGGAGAATTGGTCAACTTAATCATGGTTCATCTATAGATCAGATTATCAGTAGTCATAAAAAATACATTTTATAATATATTGTTAACACTATTAACATTTTCATGTTACTAAATCATTGCCCTCACCCCCACACTCAGCTGGGGTTGGAGACTGATGATGACTGGGGCAAATCCTCTTAGAAGGAGGTCCAAGGGCAAGGTTGGTGCCATGACCACAGGCCTGCAGAGTAAAATCTCTCAGCCCTGCTGTCCTTTCTTCTGAAAATGCATCTCCCGGTTTTGGAACTGGTTTTGAATAGGCAAGTAACAAGATGAAATGATGGCCTTAAGAAATGGATTTTGTACATGAAAGGATGTTAGTAATGTGTCTTCAAAATTTGAGGATGTGGTTGTGATGGAAACTAAATTTTAGCAAGCCACTCATATCAGATGGAATTCAATATTTGAGGAAACCACCCATTTCTTAATGGATTGGAGATGCAATGATTGTCCAAATTCTCTTACCACATGCCAGGCCATATTCCCAGAAAGACATGTCTAGCCTTAAGTAAGTCTTGTAAGGTGCATTTAACATTTCACTCAGTTACTCACTCAATATTAGTGGGGCCACCACAATTCTAAGGGGTGTAAGACAGTCCCTGAGATGAGTGCAGGTGATCCACTGAAAGAAGAGTCAGAAAAGAAACATCTGGTCATTTTTATGGAGCCCAATGAGAGAGGGAGATAGATGGGGGGGGAGAGGGAGAGAGATGAAAAGAGAGAGAAAGAGAGACAATAAGAGGGAGAAAGGGAGGAAGGGAGAGGAAGAGAGAGAAAAGGAGAGAGAATGAGAGGGAGAGAATGAGAGAGAGACAGAGAGGGGGAGAGAATGAGGGCTATTAATATCTGGTAATAATCAATATTAATCAATATGATGATAAGTAATTAGCAAATAGTGTGGTTTCGATGCTATAACTCGGCAATCATGTGGCCTTCGATCAGTCCTTTAAATTTAAAAGGGAATAATAATTCCTGGGGGGGATTTTAGAAGAATTAGAGATAATAGGTGTCTGGCTTGGTGCCTGGGTGCTATTACTTTCAGGCAGCATTTCCCTGGAGTGGAAAGTGGTAATTCATCCCATTCCTTTTGCTTTTACTTTATGTTCATTAAGCAACTTTCTGACACATAATTTGCTCCTCTGAGGCCATCGCTCTGGAGAGAGTATTCTGAACGACCAATGTGAATTATCCCCTAAGATATAGTTCCCATACTAAACTGATAAATCGATGGAAAGATTGGAATTCTGGTTGGAAAATTAGGCTCCTGCTAATTTGGTTACAGAAGGAACTTCCCCAGTATGACCTACTCCAAGTGAACAGGTTCAGTCATGTTTCAGGATCATCGAATATGAGAACTTGAGTGCTCACAGACACCTGCCCGTTACTGCCTACCCACTGAGGACGAGCCTGAGCGGGGGTCTCACTTTGGAGCTCCTACCTAAAAAGGGGACCCCAGACTTGGTGATGCAATAGGGACTGGCTGGGAACAGGGGCAGGTTAGGCCTCACGCAGTTGACCAGCTAAGAGGTAAAACTGGCCTGAATGAAGGTGGTGGCAACGGGGACGCAAAGAAGGAAAAGAACGTGAAAACACCGAGAAAGATTTGGTCGACTTCCGAACCCTAAATTTCTAATATTTCACAATTTGGGATCATCCAGGTCAACCGCGTTGTTTTTCACCTGCGAATCTGGGGACTCAGGGGTTGTGCCCTGGTTCTGCATCAGTCCCCACTGTTGGGGGCCCTGGTGGACACCCCCCCCCCGCCCCCCCGCCCAGCAGGCCTCCTGAAAGGTTCTATTACAGCCTGGAGTGTTTTGCAAAAACACATCGCACAATAGCTATCTCAAGTACGCCCAGGCATGGCTTGGGCTACGGATACGTATGCTGTGTGCATTAATCAAATTTAATAGACCCCAATGTTTGAAACAATGCCTTAATTTTTTTTTTTTTGCAGAAACTGCACAGAAGTGTGGCATTGTACAGCAAATAAAAGTGTTGCTACAATGCCTGTAAATCAGAGCTTTAAACTATGTTTCAATTATCCTTCTATTATCCAGCTGGTATTTAAGCATGTTTATTATTCAAATCAGCAGCGAATGTGCTGCTGTTGTGTAAACAACTGTCACTTGCTGAAACAATGATTAGGAGGCACCATCCCTTTCAGGTGTACTTAGGAGTACTTATACCCCAGCCACTTGTATTTAAATATCATGTAAACACAATGCTTGAGTGACTACTTTCACTCCTGTTCCCAATGCCTCATGCCAATTCTATTACATTAAGAGGGAAATCTATTAAATTTTTCATTTATACACATCCGTACACTGTTTTTACCCATTGTATCATTAAAGCTTAGATTAATATAATAGATGTGCTGAGAGATACAGTGTGCATTGAAAAAGCCTGCTCAAAATAAAAGCCAATTTCTCTGCATTATTTGGGGGTGTTGGAAAGCTTTTGTGAAAACAATGCAAAGAAAATTATTTTCTGAATAAAAAGCATGACACGGAGAAAAAAAATTTTGGCCCCCAGAAAGAACAAATTTGAACCTTTATTAGCTCCATTACCAATTCAGCATACGAAAAATAGAGAGCCAGAAAATAGGACATTTGTTGGATGAATCTGTCTCTTTTGTAGGTACTGAGCTATCACTGGGAAGGGGAGTCTGTGTGTATCGGAGCAGGGATGTGGGGCGGTTGCTGGGCAGAGCTTGGGATTACTACTAGGCTATGGTCCCCTTGAGTTGATCCATTTCTCCCTAAGTCTCGGCTTCCGTATACAGACCAGGAAGACGAAAGTTTTGAGTACAAGGACATTCTGAGTGGTGAGGAGTCATGGTTTGATCAAATAGCTGATATGACCAGGGATTTTGCCTTATCTGACTTATGTCTTGGGGGCTCAATAAATTCTTTTTGATGGATTTCAGTCGCTAAACTGCAAATACT
Organism: Mellivora capensis; assembly: GCA_004024625.1. Taxonomy (NCBI): domain Eukaryota; kingdom Metazoa; phylum Chordata; class Mammalia; order Carnivora; family Mustelidae; genus Mellivora; species Mellivora capensis. Next base: position 3,105 of record PISX010001614.1, on the reverse strand, counting down.
ATCTTCTGTGTTTAGGGAAAGGGGTGGGCGCTAGTGAGAAGGGGATGATGACCGACAGGATTTTCATTTGGGTTTGGAAATGCACACCCAGAAAATTCATGGATGGGGGCTTTTGTACTTAGCTTAAACCTCCCAAGTGGGTCATAAAAGAGCTTTGACTTCATTCGTGCAGGTAATGTGAATAATGTCTGAAATATTGCCTTCTTAATTGATTTCAAAATACAATACATTTCAAGTTGCTTAGAATCTATAATATATATGGTAATCATGCAATTTGTCAGACAGCCTGGGACATTTTGAGAGTGAGATGTGTTAAATAATTATGCCAGGACAGGAGATGTAAGGCAGCACTGTCCTGGGCAAACTTGTACATACCATCGCCCTAAAATCACACGGCTAAAAACCAAATCAGCTAGGACTTGAAGCAAGGAAGGAGAATGAAAAAACAGTGACCCAGGAGCGCCTGGGTGGCTCAGTGGTTAAGCGTCTGCCTTCAGCTCAGGTCATGATCCCAGGGTCCTGGGATGGAGCCTGGCATTGGGCTCTCTGCTCAGCGGGGAGCCTGCTTCCCTCCCCAACCCCCCTGCCACCTCTCTCTGCTTTCTTCTCTGCCTGCTTGTGATCTCTGTCTGTCAAATAAATAAAAAAATTAAAAAAAATAAAATCTTTAAAAACGAAAACAAACAAAAAAACAGTGACCCAAGGGTCTGACTAGACCCTTCTGTTGGGTCTGTGGTTCCAGGAATGCAGGAGGAACAATAGAAATAACCACTGGGCCATCTCCCCCCCCCCTTCCTTAACCCTTGACTCTCCCTCCAAAAGGGTGTACGCCCAGGTCACGTCTCCATAGGGAACCTGATACATAGGGAACCTGATACCTATGCAGGAAACAGGAGTATCAGGAGCCCTCACCCCATACCTTCCAATCACCAAATACCTTACTGTATATGGATGTGAGCCCATGCCCTGCCTTGGCCTGATAAAAGACCCCCGCCAACTCCCTCCCAGTGCGACTTCCCACTGGTAGCTTTCCTGAGTCCTGGAACCTACCCCGGCGGTGCCCACATCCTCCCAGCGCGACTTTCCTGGCTCCCCTTCTCCTGAGCCCTGAAACTTCGCCGGAGAGTGCCTTTAATAAATCTTACCTTCTGCCTACCTCGCCTGGTGTTGTGTTTACCTCGCCTGAGAAAACTTATACCTTCTTTTGAGGTTGTTTAGTGTTTTATTTTAAAAGGAAAAGTATTTTTTTTTCTTTTTAGTAATTAGAACCCTCAAAGGCAGCAAACTCAACTTTCAAAGTATATATAAGCACAAGTCCCTTTTAATACATTAGATTTTTGTGAATGGTTAACTTTTCAAAATAGTTATTCCATGATGAAAAAAATTCCATAATGAAAAAACTTAACAGATTCCTAGCCAGTAAACTATTTTTATATGTGATTTTATTTTTCAGGTCTTGCCTAGAGAATGTCTTTTGGACAAATATAAACTCTTCATACCGCATACAATTTTAATTTCTTAGGAGGGACTTAGGCTCAGTCAACAGGGTAAAATGATGATGTGTGGAATCCACAATAGGGTGTCAAGCTAATAAATACTAATTCTGGTATCAGAGGGCTATGTGGGAGCTTGGCTAATAAATTTTATACTTTTCTCCTCTGCGACAGATAGCACCCAGAGATGACAGACTTCTGTGTGGTAGCATACAAAAATCATTTTCATCTGCTAGACAACCAGTTTTTACACTGACATTTCATAATTCTTTTTTTTTTTTAAAGATTTTATTTATTTATTTGAGAGAGAGAGAGAGCATAAGAGGAGAGAGGTCAGCAGGAGAAGCAGACTCCCTGCCGAGCAGGGAGCCCGATGCGGGGCTCGATCCCAGGACTCCAGGATCATGACCTGAGCCGAAGGCAGTTGCTTAACCAACTGAGCCACCCAGGCGCCCCAACATTTCATAATTCTTATAGCCATTTTAATTCTTGCATTATTATATATTATATATATAATTTATATATATTATTATATATATTATATATGTATTATATAAAATATCTCTATTTGATTATAGATGTATTTCTTTTACTGAAGCATGTATTCTGAATTTTTTTTCATTGGTCAAAGAGGAACGCCAATTAGTTACTTGTTTTGTATATTTATTAAACAGCAGAATATCTGGTCTCTTTCCCATCTGGGCAGATTCTCACAACTCAGCCTCCAGTGTCTTGGGTGGCCGGTTTCCCAATAACTTCTTGGGTTTCTGCTTCCAATAGGGGGCTAATTGCCACAATGACACCAGATAGCATTATTACGCCTCTTGATGTAATGCTCAGTAGCCAAGGTAGTTCCCCCTTCGGTTATGTGCTCCGTCTCTCCTAAGCCACATACGTCACTTGCACCTGCCCGTAAACAAGTCTCCTCCTTTATAAACCTGTGCTAATTCCTCATGCCAATCACCAGATCCTGAATACTTACAACAAATTCTTCAGTGTCCCTAACTGCTCGACTTATTTCATCCTGAAGCTAGACACGCGTTTATCTTTGTCCCTTAAGCTCATTTGATGGAGGTAAGTACAGCGCTGTTTGTTTTTGTTGCTGTTGGAACTTTGACAGGATTTCTGCTGAGGTCTCTTCTACATTCCTTAACTTAATGTGGTAAAACTCCAGGCAGGATTTACTGGCCAAATCATAGGCATTACCGAGGCTGGTTGTAAAACTAGCCTGAGCCACACAAACGTGGCTCCTAGTTGTTCGGCATCTCCCTCTTTATTGGAGAGTGGTGGGTCTGTGAGGGTTTTTTTGATTCTGTTCACCCTTTGAGGGTTTCAGCTCGAGTCCTCTTTCCTCTGCGAAACCATTCTCCACTGTTCTGATCCCACCGGGTTCCTCCTTAAATTCATAGAGCCGGAGTGTGCAATGTCCAGTTCTTGTACTTAATCACATCCTGCCATTATTTGATGTCATTTTCCAGACTTTTCTTCTATGACTCATATTACAAGCTTGGAAAGGGGGTTGGGGAGGGAGGTAGGGAGGGGCGTGGGAGGGAGGAGGGTCCCTTGCACTTCTGTGATTGCTTCAGTGTCTAGCACAGGGCCGAGGTCCTAG
>PISX010001613.1:0-189128 GCA_004024625.1 Mellivora capensis | reverse complement strand
CTCTCCCTCTCCCTGTGCCCCTCCCTCACCCATTTTCACGACCTTTCTCTCTCTCTCTCAGATAAATAAATAAAATCTTTAAAAAATATGTATCTTTACCTTGCTTTAGTCTCTCCATATGTTTAGTGACTTTTCCACAACTGCTTCTCTTTGTTCAACCTCATATACATAAGCACTCAGGTTCTGCCACTTTCTTCGGTCTTCATTTCATTATAAAGACTCCTGTTCATAAAAATTTGTATGCTTTTCTCTTTTATTTATTTATTTTTTTTAAAGATTTTATTTATGTATTTGTCAGAGAGACACAGCAAGAGAGGGAACGCAAGCAGGGGGAGTGAGAGAGGGAGAAGCAGGCTTCCCTCGGAGCAAGCAGCCGGATGTGGGGCTTGATCCCAGGACGCTGGGATTATGACCCGAGCTGAAGGCATATGCTTAACGACTGAGCCACCCATGCACCCCGTGCTTTTCTCTTTTTAATCTATTTTTTGTTAGAGAGCCCCAGACAAGATCCTAAGATACTGAGATTTTTTCCTCCCCTACATATTAAACAAATATGTATCTATATATCCTTATGTCTATATATCTATATCTATACCTACATCTGTATATGTTTTTAGAAAATTAACTAGCTCTCAGGGACTTCTGCTTTTAAGAACAATCTTACTGTGACTGTCTTTTTTTCTTATTCCACAGTCAGGTCGAGACTTAGAAAGGAACTGAATTATGGCTCTTCTGATAAAAATCTCACAATTGAAGGAACATCTGATCTGCATGTTAGATGAAGAGGGCCATCTGCACTGACCACAAGTAGACCAACAAATGGAGACCTCAAACAGCCCATAACACAAAGTAAACACTGTTTTTGAAAAACGTATATGACCAATTGAGAGTAATACTGATTTAATTTTTCTTTTTTTAAGTTGTATTTCTTGTGTAGCTCTTTGGGGCTCTGAAATTGATCTAATACCAAGGACAGTTACCAAAAGTAACCATGTCTGCAGTCTTTGAAATGTTTTCCATTCTGTGCCTTTTGCTTATAATGATTAGACTATAGGATCAATTATACAGGTTTTTCACATACACACACACATATATGCACCCTATGGATATATATTTCATTATTACCATATCCTTATAAGTCATTGAAATAAAATTGTTAAATAAGAAGTCAAAAAAAAAAAAGCAGTCCATAACACCTTCTAAATGCGATCCCCTTTCCAAGAGTTAATAGCATTGGTGAGTCCTTCCACACCATTTCTTACACATACGAATAGATACACATATACAAACACAGAAATTTAAAATGTTTATACAGGGGCGCCTGGATGGCTCAGTCTGTTAAGCATCTGCCTTTGGCTCAGGTCAAGATTTCAGGATCCTGGGATGGAGCCCCATGTAAGGGTCCCTGATCAGCCAGGAGCCTGCTTCTCCCTCTCCCTCTGCTCTTCCCTTTCCCCACAATCATTTTTTTTCTCTCTCTCTCTCTCTCAAATAAATGAAATCATTTTAAAAATGTTTTATACAAATAGAATCATGCACTTTTAAAATTTACTCTTTACATTCAACAATGTGTAACGAGACATTTCCATAGGAACTCATAAATGTCTACAAGTACACTATTTTTTGTGATGCAAAGACACTGAGTAAGAACAGCCTGCATCACTGCCTACCTACTGTGCAGAGAAACGCCTCAGCTGTGGGACAAAAGGTCAGCCATTTTGACGAAGGAATCGCTGACTTTTAACCTATAATGAAAACAGCTGAACTACCATGTGCGATTTTTTTTTTCTCAATACCCTTGTGTTTGCACCTGGCTATCACCGGGACATCACCACTTAGAGAGCAGTGACCCACTGTACTTACTCAAACCTTCAGCTAGCTCATTTGATGCCTCGGGCTCTCTGAATAGTGACCAACCAGGTTCCCTACTTGAGCAGCTGCCAGGGAAGATGGGCAAAGAGCTTCAAACCACCTTAGATGAAAACTCCAATGCACAGCAAAATAAGAGAGAAAACAACCTGCATCAAAAAACAGTCAGGAAGTACTAACCCAAGGAGAGGTAAACCCAGGAAGGAATCCTGCAAGAGATGACAAGATATCGTTCAACAGAGAGGCTAACCCTTCACTTTATCCACTCCTGAATATTACCCTTTTGGGAATCATTACTATTGATTACTATGTCGTTTATATGTATCACACTGTATTGTAATTATCTGTTTACACATGTCTCCCTGGAGTCTGGGGTCTTTGAGAGTAAGTACCACTTAAAGTTTATCACTGAGGAACAAGCACTTAGACGCAGAGTGTATTCCTTATAAACTTCTTGAAATGAAATGCCGTTCTAAGAACCATGTGAGAGCCTGACCAAAAGAAGTCACGTGCAGCTGGAATTCTATACCTTGGTCCTCAAAAGCCCACATAGTCAGGCAACTTGGCCTCCCACACTCCCCATTAATAACTCTGGCCCCTGTTCACTCCTCCCCAACTACTGAGTCCTCTTTCTATTCTTAAATCAGCCAACTGCTTTTCTGGCTCAGAACCTTTCGTCAGGTGGTATCCGCTTCTGAGAATTCTCTTCTCCTGGCTCTTTATGAGACCAATTCCTTCTCCATCTTCAAGTATAAGATGAACTCCTCAGTGCTGACCACTCTGACCAAGTCTCTCTGCTATTTTTCTATCATTGTGTCCTGTTAGTTTTTTTTTTCCCCAGCATGTATCTTAACCTCAAATCATTCTGAAGATGGATTGTTCTTATTTACTGTCTTCCCCAGAAGAAGCAAGTTCCATGAACACCTTAGTGGAAGGGTTATATGAGACACAGCCAACTTTGAGGTCTTAAATCAACCTAAGGATAGAATACTAGATCTTTTTTTTAATATTTTATTTATTTATTTGACAGAGATCACAAGTAGGCAGAGAGGCAGGCAGAGAGAGATGGGGGGAAGCAGGCTCCCGCCAAGCAGAGAGCCCGATGTGGGGCTTGATCCTAGGACCCTGAGATCATGACCTGAGCCAAAGGCAGAGTCTTAGCCCACTAAGCCACCCAGGTGCCCCAGAATACTAGATCTCTAAATGCATGGTGTTCTATCTGTCTTACTGTGTTTCTCTTTTTCCTCTGGCTGAACTTCTGAGCACAACAAGATGGCAGGTGTTTGCAGGTCACATTCGAGGGAATTTTTTTTTTTTTTAAATGAGGGCATTCTTTTTGACTGGTTTGGGGAAATATATATGCTTAGAATAAAATGCTTTCCCCATGGCTTTAATGTTCAATGAATATACATTATTCATAAATAATTAATGTAACTAGGAGAGCCTAAGCTTTCTTTTACATTTATGGCTTACAAAATTTGAAAAGCCATGTCCTATGGCCTTGATTCATTTGCTCACTAGCTTATTCATTCAATCAAATATTTACTGAGCAACTGCTATGTGCCAGGGATACAACTGTGAACAGAACCAGCTGCTGGACCCTGTGAAGCTTACATCATATCTGGGGAGTCAAAAGATAAGCAAACCAAATAAAGAGACGTGGCTGGTGGCCCCTCTCTCCATCTTCAAAGCTAGCCATGTTGCATGTCCCTGACCCACTTTCCACAGACACATCTTCTTCTGAGTACAGTTGGGACAGGTTCTCAGCTCTAAAAGACTTGCATAGTTGGATTAGCCCCACCTAGATAATGCAGAATATTCTCCCATCTCAAAGCCCTAACTGAATTACATCTATAAAATCCCCATTGCCCTGTAAGACAACATAGTCACAGGTCCGAGACCAGGATGTGGACATCCTCGGAGGTCCATTATTTTGCCCACCACAGGCAGCTAAATGAACTCCTTCTCATCCTCCTCTGTATGTAGATCTTTGGATGTTTGACTTATTTTTGCTTCCATCTGAATGGCAAACATATACAAGTCAGCAGTGTTCGGACCACTTTCTTTCCAGCCACTTTCTGAAGAGTTCCCACTTGTGTTTCCCTGGAACCAACAGCCTCCCCAGTGAAACTTGTTTTTTAAAGGAATAATTATTTAGCCAGTCTCCATGCTGTTCCCTCATGATGCTTCCTAACCAGCTGCTTTTTGGCATCGTGTCATACACTCCCAGTTAAGGTTCAGACTGCGATTATTCATAATCGGGTAGACTCAGGTCATCGGTCGTTCGGTAATGAAGCCTTCCACGTATATTCAGTCAGTACTAGAAGTGGTTGATAACTACATGTAAAGTTCTCTTTAAACTTGCAAACACAGTATGTGTGAAATTTCAGCTGGGGAACTTGAAAGAAATAAGATTTCAAAATTGGATCAGTGGTCTTCCTCCAGATAAATCATGTGGAAGACCTCTTGTTCAGCACATGTATTTTTTTCACGATACCATGAAAACATTTTAGAAGATAGCCAATGGTTTCATGTGTGAGAATACTGTATTGGTTTCATGTATTTGAACAGTTGGAAGTTTTGCATTATTCATTTTACTTTGTGTTTTTCCCCTTTCTACCTTATAACAAGGAAATAATTTGGGTCTCTCTTATTTCCTTCTTAACTAAGCCAAGTTATTTCCAAATTTTCCCTTCCTTTTTTGATTCTATTATAGATAGTTTTTTAGACTCATATATATAACTCAAATATGAGTTAAATTTTCTAATGAATTTTAGTTAATTTTATTTTCTAGAGTTACATTTTCTAATGAATAAATCTAATCATTGGAATTTATTTCCTAATTGGTCCTGATTCCGCTTAATCAGATATGAGCAGCAAATAAAGAACATGTATTTTTCTGTGTTTGTCTAAGTCTCAAAAGTTTGTTTAACCTTTATCTTTTGATTCTCTGGTTATGACTTAACCAAGGCCACATTTTTACCCTTATAAATTAAAATAACAGAAGACTGACCTGAAATGAATATTTGCATACACAAATAATAATACATCTGTGTAAAATATACGTATATATAACCTGAACAACCAAAATGTATTTAAGTATATTCTGATAAAATACATATTAAATTATTAGGTAAAGAAAAAATAATAAAAGTATAAGAGAGACAAATTTAATGAAGTTTGCTGAATTCGGTCAGGGGAAAAGAGATGCTCTCCTCCCCATCAAATTTTGTTAGTTCGGTAAAATAATACTAACATCTTTCTCAAACAGTTTATTACAAACTTACAAAAACTATTTAGGAATCCCAAAGAGATCTTGGTTTGAGAATTCCAATTCTTTATAACCGAATTCCTACATTTTCCAACTAAAAGCATGATGACTGGAAATTACATTTTTAATGAAACGCTCGGGTACACATAGCACTGGACTAATTCACACACACCGTCGTACCACAGTGTGTAATAGCTAAAATCACGTAACGGGTTTTCTAATGGGTTTCTCACGTTCTCATACAGAACTAGCAGAGCATTGCACTACCTGTCTCTGGCTCCTCTATTAGCTCTCGACTGCTGCCCTCCAGCAAGGTGCCAGGGAAGGCTCTAAATTATTTGATTAGTTTCAGGCCTTCATTTTTAGCGAGTCATCACCCTCTTAACAGCAGATGATGTCTCCTAGTTTGAATCAATGTGAGTGGCCCTGGTTACAATGGGCTGGATTAATGATGAAAAATGTGTCGTCAGCCTAGAGGTCCTTGGACATTTATCACCCAATGGGTCTGCCAATTGGTGGGCTGCCCCTGGCTCATCAGCACAATACTTTCCCAGCTTTAAAGAGATAGCGTTCTTCTCAGATTAATTTAATGAGGCCTGGTAGGTGGAGAGAACATGGAAGACAGTTCAGCTGACAGTTAACTTGATAAATTTAGGTTCTATACATTTCAGTACTTCCATAACAAGTGTGTTTCCTTCTGAAATTTGCAAGGCAAGTACATGCTGTATCTGGAAGTCTATAATTGGTGGTGTTTTGTTCTAAATTTTTTTTTCTTATAAAATAAAGCTAGAAAATTTTCTTAGGATAGATATGACAGATTTAAAAGGTCTGCTGTTAACTATGATATTTCTAAAAAACTTCATGCCTGATTAATTCTCAAAATGAAGTAATGTAAATTTAAAATTATTTCATCCTATCTATTCTTTTTTTCCTGAAGTTTATTTATAATTTTACTGTCAGCTTAGAGTTCTTTTCTTGAACTTGATCACTAGTGCATTGACTTTCATTTGGAAGATAGAAAAACTGTAGAGAAACACTTTAGGTAAGCTCTCCTTTTTAAAAAGTTTACATTCAGTCTGTATTCATAAATGCTTACTTAACATTTCATTGATCCATTCTTATACTTCTCCAGCTCGCCAAAGTAATGGATATGTAGAAATTAAAGTTAAAAATTATTTTATATTTTGTAAATAAGTCAAGTATAAATTGAAAGCTTCAATAGCAAATTGCTGCTTTGACAAATGTAACATGGACAAAATAGAGACTTAATGTGTAATTTGTATAGTATCTTGCTGATTTGAATCTAATGAAATTGATACAGATACTTAGTTTAAAAAACCTGTTAGTCACTGAAAGGTAACAACACACTCAAGGGTTAAAATTTGGGAAGGGTGAAATGAGAGATTTTTACGTCATTCCCAACATGGAAAATCCTAACATTGTCCCTTTATTCTGAAATTCTTTCTTCCAGGAGCCATCTGATATACAATTTCTAAGGAATTATAATGATCACTATGAAAAATGACTTTCTGACATAAATCAAATATTATAAATCAAGCTTTACATTACAATCACTCTCTCCTCCAATGTTATGTCTCTAACAACTCATTACTGTAGTCTTACTTTTTCCATTTTTGCCTGAAGAACATGAATCTAAGATTTCATGGGAAGTACTAAAAAACACAAGTCTAAGAAAGTATAAGTTAACAATGACAGTTAACCTAATGTTGATTCCAGAAAACTTGGGAATATTTTTATCACATTAGTAACAAATATTTGTAAACAAGATTTACCCTATGAACATATCATTCTGGCAATTAATGAGTTCTCATAAACACTTACTGAGCTGAATAAATGAGCTCAATATTCTGCAGTCAGTGAAAGAAATATTAAAGATAAGCCTATTGCATCCAATAACAAATAATAATAAAGAATATGGAATCTGGAGTGACCAGAGAATATGAAGGAGAGATTAAGTAATACTCAGAAAAAGGAGTTACTAAAGGTAACAAATAACCATGTTAAGTTTGACACAAGTGAACTTACATGAAAGAGACATGGGCCAATTAGATATTAGCAGTGAATGGGGCCAATGACAAGAAGGAGCTTAACTGGAGAGTCCCCTAGAGGATTTGGAGGAAGGCTGCAAATTGATCTACTGGATTAAGCTGCCACTGATCTTACTATCAATTGTAACTATTAAGAACAAGCTATAAGACTTAGGAATTTTTTCTGGGGAGGATGTGAAGATAAAAATCAAATCTTTGAATCAGTATCCCATGCCCTTTAGTGTCTGCATAAGCTATCATCTCACATAAGTTAGGCTTTGTGGATTTTTTTGTTGTTGTTGTCTTTGCTTTTGATTTTGACAGCTGTTTGGGGATAACAAAACAGAATAAGAAACTCAGCTAATATCTGACCAGGTAGTTTCCTGATTTCCACATTAAAAAAACAACAACAACAAAACAAAAGCAAACAAACAAAAAAAACCCAGACCCATATACATGAGTAAAGTAAATAATTCATAATACAGCTATATTTGACAATCAGAGCTTCAAAAAAAGGAGAGTGCTTCACTTTCATTCTTACATTTTTTCAGTTTTATGTAATTTTATAAATTTTAAGAATTAAAGGGGCTTAAAACGAGAAATCTTCAAAGGACTGATTACCGGGGTGACGATATAATTTTATTTACCCTAGCTGATGAGGTCATGGCCTATTGTCTCATTCTGCTAACCCAAGGTCATGATCCAATTAGTACAGTGAAGGAAATTTGTCTACTAAATTATTTTGTTGACTTAAATACATGAAGATTCCAAAGGTCCACAGATTCCTCAAAATTTCCCTGCTGGTCATCTTAGTAAACCCTGATGCCAAGAAGAGTCCTTTCTGTGTAATTTCTTAGAGAGGGAAGTAGGACTCTGCCCTGGAAACTGGCATGTCCTCTGAAGCCAAGAAGTAACTATAATATCACACATTTTGTCCTAAAACCCATTTTCAACTCCTTTCACTTTTGATTATTCTACCAGAGTGAAACCCCAAACCATATTGAAAGAGTGTCTACCTTTTTTTTCTTTTAAAAGATTTTATTTATTTATTTGAGAGAGAGAGACAGTGAGAGAGAGCATGAGCGAGGAAAAGGTCAGAGGGAGAAGCAGACTCCCCGTGGAGTTGGGAGCCTGATGCTGGACTCGATCCCGGAACTCCGGGATCATGACCTGAGCCGAAGGCAGTCGTCCAACCAACTGAGCCACCCAGGCGTCCCGAGTGTCTACCTTTTAAAGTCAGCATGGCACTTACAAATCAGGCACTTCGGGTGAACATACTGTAGAAACATATTCTAATATTTGTGAAGCAGAGTACATGTCAAAATAAAAATGTGGTCTTTCATCAAGGAGGAAAAGATCTTTCAATTTTAATAATAAACGACTTGAAGTACCGCATTTGTTGTCTCTATGACCAGTAGAAAATACTTTAAAAAATTACTGGCTAAGAAAAGTTCCCTCGTGGTTCAAATCAATTGTCAGATAACTTGTTCTGCTCACGTTGTAATTATGACTAAACCCAAATAGCTGCAGCAAAAAGTTAAAGTTATACTTATTCTGGGGCTGAGTGGCTGGCTCAGTCTGTAGGGCATGTGACTCTTGATCTCGGGGTTGTGAGTTCAAGCCTCACATTGGGTATAGAAATTACTTAAAAAAAAAAAAAAATCTTAAAAAAAATAACAAAATAAGATGAAACCAGAGAGGGAGACAAACCATAAGAGACTCTTAACTCTAGGAAACAAACTGAGGGTTGCCAGAGGGGAGGGGGGTGGGGGGATGGCGTAACTGGGTGATGGGCATTAAGGAGGGCACATGACGCAAGAGAACTGGGTGTTATATGCAACTGATGAATCGCTGAACTCTACATCTGAAACTAATGATACATTATATGTTAATTAATTGAATTTAAAATATATAAATATATAAAATATATATTATATAAAATGAAATAATAAAAACAATGAAAGAATAGAAAATAAAGTTATACGTACTCCATAAGAATTGGTTCCAATAACTGTGTAAAGACAATCCAACAAAGTAGAGAAATTTATGATCGTGCAAACCCAGTGACTTTATGAATTGGAAAACATGCATTTCGAATTCCTAGGAAAGTACACATTCCTTAAAAAATAATGTGTGACCAATATATTAAACATACTCACAAAGCAGAACATATTTTTTATAAAATTATGAAGGTAGGATAACTGCATTAACGGTGTGTCGGCATTTAAATTTTATTTTTAAACTGTCTTGTAAAAGAAAAAAGAAACAACGTATCTTCTCTGCTAAGCATCAAAAACTGCATACCCAATTTTTCTAAACAATGTGAGTTAATGTGCAATTGCTTGTTTTTTCTTTTTTTAATTTATTTTTTTTTATTTCTTTTCAGCGTATCAGAATTCATACATAGTTTTACACCACACCCAGTGCTCCATACAAATGGACAGTTTACCACCCTGTATAGATATTACCACTCACTTCCACAACTGCTCCCCCAAACAGAATCGTACTCATTTTATGACCATGCTATGTACTATCCACAATCATCTTACATTTAAAAGAAAAGTGCTATTTATAATGTTTATCCCTCTTGCCAGTATACTTTTACAAGTCTTTGACATGTCAACGTGAAAAATTTATAGATGTACAATAAAGCTTCATTGTAAGGATTTTCAAATAAACGAAAATGCATTTCGTGTTTGTCTAAAAGGCTCAGTAATGAAGCCCTGGGGACTTGTTTATGCATAGTGTTTTCCCAGCAGGAGAACCAATATTGGTCAGTCCTCTCACCCTCAGAGGCTTTTCTCACTAAATGGAACAGCATTAGCTTTGTTCTTTAAGTCTAATTAACAACCAAATCATAAACTGTAGTCTTCGCCCAATTGGATTAAGCGCTCGGCAATATTTGTGTTAAAACATTCCTACTGTTCTGAATTTTATCAGGTAAAAGGCAAAAGCAAGGGCACAATGGCAAATACCAAAAGCAAGAGAGTGGGCAAGTTTAATGCATTAGCCTCTTATCTCTAGAGAGCGTGGTTCCTATCTGCCTTACTTCGCACTTTTAAAGAGCTGAATGATCTAGAGAAATCCCTCCTGAGTATTTAGCCCTATCACCGAGTCCCTGAACAATTAAGGCTCTCTGCTCAATTTATGGCTCTCTACTGGACTAACGACTAACGGGAGGCCCAACAGGTCAAAAATCAAGGTGCTCACCGTAACCTGTTCTCACGGTAAACTTACATTGCTCATTAGGGCTCATTTAGGACTAAAGAAAATAATACACTCAGGGCATAATACCTGTCACCTAGTAAGTCATTAATATCAGGTAGCTCATATGATAGTTCTTTCCATTTATCTTTTTTTCACTTTCTATTACTGCTTACTGACCATGAGAACTTAAACTAATATTCCAGACACTGATAATACCTGTTTATTTAGTATCAAATAAGAGTCTGTATTTGAAAGGCAAGGTTATTAACTTATTTTCATCTTCCTAAAGTTCTGTGTTTTTGTTGAGATGTTTGCTTGTGTATAATGTTTGAAATATTTCTAGCAGCATTTATACAAAATGTACTTCTGAGATGCAAACTTTTTTTTTTGCCCCTGAGGTTCATTTACATGTTTCTTGCCAGCAGGGCTATTTACATTTAAGATAAACAACTTTAGGGGCGCCTGCTTCCTCCTCTCTCTCTGCCTGCCTCTCTGCCTACTTGTGATCTCCGTCCGTCAAATAAATAAATGAATAAAATCTTTTAAAAAAAAAGGTAAACAACTTTAGCACTTTTGTACACCACTAAAAATTATAGAAAGAAAACAGATATTCCTATTTGAGACGTTCCTTCCAGGCACATGGGTATAATGATCTTGTTTACACACCTCACATTTCTTGGAGTCTAAGACTGTAACTTCTAAACAAAGCTCTTCTTTTCTAGTACAGACCACTAGAAACAAATTCTTTTAAGGCAATTTCTTTTTTAAAAAGGCTTTAGCCGAGATAAAAGTACAAAGTGTATTCAGCCAAAGTACAACGCTTCCTTGCTAGATGCTGGCTGCCAAGATCCTGGGTTTATTTCACACATGATAATGCTGCTTCACTGTTCTCACTGGAAAGAAGTTACACAGGTTTTGTCTGAGAAGAAAACAGAGTTCATTTTTGCCTGATAAATTGGGAGGAATGCTAACAGAGGCATTCGGGTGAAGATTTGTTTAAAGAGCTTTCAAGAGACAGCATCTTTTAAGAAACATCTGGCAGAGCAGTTAAGATCACAATTCATGTTTCCCATTTTGCCCATAGAGAAAGACACCCTGAAAAAGTCGCAAATGATTACCAGAGGATTTTCTAGCAAAGCCAGAATTTTCGATAGTTTCAAGTTGATTGTTCAGTTTTAATTGTAGTCTAGTCTCTCATGAATGTCTGGAATATAACAGGGGCTAATGGAGATATGGTTCTTCTTTGCAAAAATTGCATGCATTCTCCAGAAAAAAGGTTCAAATTTCCCACAGAAAAATATTTCATGAAACAGATACGTAGTTTCAAAGCCAATGCTAAATCAGCCTGCAGTACTTTTTTTTATGGAGAGAGAAAGAACATGGACGACAGCGCTAACTTCAGTAACTGAAGCTGATTGCAGTACCACAGAACTCAACTAACTTGTTTAAAATTAACGCCTTGGGGTGCTTGGGTGGCTCAGTGGGTTAAGGCCTCGGCCTTCGACTCAGGTCATGATCCCAGTGTCTTGGGTTCGAGCTCCGCATTGGGCTCTCTGCTTAGCGGGGAGCCTGCTTCCTTCTCTCTCTCCGCCTGCCTCTCTACTTGTGATCTCTGTCAAATAAATAAATAAAATCTTTAAAAAAATAAAAAACAAAACTAATGCCTTTATATTTCGCTTAAGCTACAATGACATACACTGCTGTCTGATCCAAATATTTGCTCTTGCTTGAAAATTTATTTTTATATTAAATTATTATATATTGTTCCCATATCTACAAATGTGTTTTATATAATCTCAGCATAAAATAAATATCCTATTTTAAAGACTATGTCAGGGATATAATATTGAGAATAAAGTCAGTATTCAAGAAAAGAAGTGGATCAAAAAAGCACTGTTTTGACACGTTCAAGGTTTGTTATTTCTTTGTCATAGTGATTGAGTGCTTGTAAGTGATACATTCCCCTGATAAAAGAGGGCACAGATATCTTCTTTAAAAAAGAGTTATCATGACACATGAGGTAAATATCGTTTATCATCTTTCCATGGTCACTTCTACGGGGGTTTGTTCCAAATCTTATCTTCAGTGTTCTTGTCTCAGCAAACTTGGAATTCCTTCAGTTTCCATATAATGTTTAAGATGTTCTACATTTTAACTCTATCAGCTCTATTTACAAGAGTTCACAATGTCAAACCAAGGGAAATTAGTACAATAAACACTTACAAAATTTGTCATACCAGGAAAATAAAATTCTAAGAGATTTCATTAGATCAAATGAATGAGGGAACCTATGTGAAGATTCTAGTTCAGCTAGAATAACATGAGTCAATTTTTACAAAGTATCTAATTCAATACTTTTACTTAAAAATGTGTTTTATATAAGAGAAATTGCATATAAAACACATCTAGACTTTAGACCTAGTCTTTGAACTAAAAAGCCAAGTCTCTCCCTCTCTCTTTCTGTCTCTGTCTCTATCTCTCCGTCTCTCTCTCTCACACATACACATACCCAAAGTTATACAAATAACCTTCAAGTTGAAAATATTTGTTCTTAAACTAGAAATGTTATCATTACCCACAAAGCATTACTTAAAAGTATATCAAAATAATTCTTCTAGATTGCTGTTGGGCTCTGTCAAGGCTACAGATCTAAAAATACTTTAATCAAATATCCCTGTGGCTGATTTTCATAAATTTCAGACTAATATATGTTTTAATTTTTGATGAATATAAAATGTAGGCAGAGGGATACTAGACTATAAAGAACATAATAAAAATGTTCTCTTATAACATAATAAAATGTTAGTGCTAGCTTTATCCTGAACAGAGAACATTTTGCTTTAACATTATACATTATACTTTAAGTGGTAATTTTTCTTCCTTCAACTGATTGTGAACTCATAGATAAGCATGAAAATGCCACATGAAAGTTTACACATTCTCAGACAAAGCCAGTAAGCCTCCGATGTAATCATATGCCCAGAAACCTATCTCTTCACCTTTGTTTCTAGGGCACTGATGAGGCGTCAGGTGTCAGAATTTTTTTCCATAATCCTGACAGGTCATTTTGCATATAAAACACATCTAGACTTTAACAAACCTCTAGTATAAAGGTTGTTCCATTTTGACAAATTTTAGTGCTTTCTTTCTTTACTTCATCCTTTAGTTGAAAAAAAAAAACAAAACCCCACTGATTTCCCCATATGTTTGTAAGTCCATTCAGTTGGCTTTTCTCTTCAGAATAAATCATTTGTAAGTGAATAAGCCTACTTGATTTCAAATCTTTTTTTTTTCTTTTCTTCCTTTTTTTGATTCTTTTTCTCTTTCTTTCTTTTGCAACATGCTAATTCAAAGGAAGAAGCCATATAAGGTCAAATGGAATTAAATTGTAAGCAAGGCAAAATAGACCTGAAACCACTCATGCTTAACACTATAAAAATTATGCTCTTACTCATTTATCCCATTTGAAAATATTATTCCTATATTATAGGGTAATTTGGAGATTGGAAGCCATTTTATTTATGGCATCCTGGTGATACAGTCCGTGTTCTTGTAGTTGGATCAGAGCAATTAGATCTAACATGTCTTATAATTCATTGGCCATATTCCTTACTCAATCCCTTACTCAAAGTACAGAGAAAGAGAGAGAGAGAGAGAGGGTACATGTGCATGGGGGGAGGGGCAGGGGAAGATGGAGAGAGAAACTCAAGCAGACTCCATGTGAGCTCAGAGGCCAATGTGGGGCTCCATCTCACAACCCTGAGATCATGACCTGAGCTGAAACCAAGAGTTGGACACCCACGTGCAGTCGGACTGCACCATCCAGGCGCCTCCTCCCTTACACACTTTTAAAATGAAGAGGTAAGGTCGTTCTCTGAAACTTATTTCAATGGCTTATGATGAAAGAAAATCCACCCATATGTAGCAATTATAAATTTATACATTCATTTCGAACACAATACACTTCAATTTTTATTCTTAAAACAACTGAGATTTGGAACTTAAAAGAATTGCATAATTGCTTTTCCTATAATTTACTGTGGAGACTCTGCAGACATAAATAGAATTGGAGAGACTGTCCAGGATTTTTAAAAAATTTAAGAAAAGAACTAATGTGTAGAATTGTTCACAAAACATTCAATGTAAAATAATCTACAGATTCTATGGTGGTATTGAAGCATTTTATAAATGCAGCAAATCATTTATATTCCTCTGCCTGTCAAAATAATACCAAAGACAACTATAAAGATAAAAATCCTCATCATAAATATTTCAAATTGATTTGGCTAGTTTTAAGTATATTTATTTTAAATTGGCATTCAGTAACTTTAGGTGCAATCTGGGTGTTGGATAAATGAGCCGTTGGACACCAAACAGAACTTTCAGATCCCCAAGAAAGGCAAAACCAAACCTATGCACGTTAACATTTTAAAGCGAAAGAATGAGTTTTACTTCCCTTAAAATGGCATAGTTTCAAGCTAATCTAAATAGAGTTAGCTCAACAAGATTAACAAGATTTAGATGCTTTTTGTAACCTAACCACTCCATAGAAGAAATATTTTAATTCAGATGGCTTGTAGAGTCTTAGATGCAGTTTTATTTTTATTTTTACAATGAAGGATTAGTCTTATTGTCTTCATTTTCCTTTAGTTCAGTGGGAATTTTGCAGGAGAAACAGTAGCTATGATTTCATTTGTGACAATGATTACAGAAAATGCATGGCTTTTACTTCCTGAATCCAGAATATGAAGAGTACAAGTGGACAACCAGCTGATGTGAATGTGGTTCATATTACATGGCATATATGTAATAGTGCATCAGACCCGTTAGATCTGTAAATAATCATGCCTAATCGAAAGAAAGTTAAAGCAACTTTTATAAACTAATCAGCAAGGAAAAGCATTAAAATCCAAAGGACTGATAAAAGAAAGACTGCAAGTTTGAAGCCAGATGGACAGGGTTAGAATTCTAACTTGGCACAAAGAGTTGTATGACCTGAGTCACATTCTACAATGCCATGGACCTATAGGGCCATGTCTGTATAGTGGGATCACTCTATCTACTTCAAGAATTGTTACCGGGTATAAAATGATTATCATTAAAAACCATGTTCGCATGACAGAAAACAAAGCCAACCAACCAATCAAACAAACAAAACCTCTCTGTGTCTTTGCAACAGTCTTCTGCAGCCCTCTGTGCTCTGGAGAAACTGTGTGGGACTAAGGTCCAGCTCCATCAGTTGCTTTCTGTTGGAATTCAGATTTCGCTGTTGCCTGTATCATCTTTCTCTCCTGCAGGGTTCTTTCATCCCGCTGGTCCTTCAAACTATCACCTCCTATCTAATGTTAATCACTGATTTATTTTTTTTTTTTTACCCCCTTGCCATTTAGAATAGAAAGTTGTCAATGTATGAAACCTGCTCTTTTAAAAATTTTTTTATTTTCGGGGCGCCTGGGTGGCTCAGTGGGTTAAGCCTCTGCCTTCGTCTCAGGTCATGATCTCAGGGTCCTAGGATGGAGCCCCTCTTTGGGCTCTCTGCTCAGCAGGGAGCCTGCTTCCTCCTCTCTCTCTCTCTCTGCCTGCCTCTGCCTACTTGTGATCTCTGCCTGTCAAATAAATAAATAAAATCTTTTTAAAATTTTTTATTTTTTATAAATATATAATGTATTATTAGCCCCAGGGGTACAGGCCTATGAATCACCAGGTTTACACTCTTCACAGCACTCACCATAGTGCATACCCTCCCCAGTGTCCATGACCCAACTGCCCCCTTGAAATCTGCTCTTTGTAAGACCATCACTGAACTTTCTGATCTCGAAAAACTTTGGGCCTTTTCCCCCTGATTTACTTCACTTCAGTTCCTCCATGGGATCAAATATCTTGACCACTTCTAATCTCCATTATCTCTGTGATGTTAACATTTTGTATCCCTTCTACTTGTCTGACCACTCCCTTGTTTACATCTATGGTTCGCTTTTGTCTCTCTCCCAAAAATACTCCTTCCTCAAAAACCTGTTCTTCAGCATTATCTATGTCTCCATGTAATATCTTCTTTAGTAATTGGTCCTTGACTACCATTCGAAACAGATAACTTTCACTTTATGTGTATCTAAATCTAAGCTGCTTATGATAAATATCCAATGGTATATCCCCAAATGAACATGCTTTCTTCCAACATAAACATATCCCCACCCTCGCTCTTTCTGATGGGACCTATTCCTATGGCAGCCTTGAACCTACACAAAATGTGCCAACCTTTTCAGGATCTGTTTTCAAATATCTCCACCATCCATTACTCTATTTCCACAGCTACTTAGCCATTTCAGGCTGTGATTACAATTAAATTCATCAACAAGTTCTATAAGCCACTAAGCGCCGGGCATTATGTTTAGAATTTGAGCATGTAAAAATGAGCATTATATTATCTCAGTCTTATTTGCTCAATTGCAGATCCCAGAATATCCTCTAAAGCTTTTCTCCCCCAGTTCATTCTACAGAGAACAGAAGCAGAATATTTTCATTTGGAAATGGAAGCAAATATTCCATTCATTCATGAAATCCATACTCAGAAATAGTAGACATATTTTTACTTTCTATACAATAATATGATTTCTCGAAGCTGGAAGGATTCCCTAATGGGAAGCAAACCTATTTCAATATTTTCTTTCATTCCTAATAAATGTATTTTACATGCATTTAAGAAGACACATGTATGTTCCTACCTGTTTTCACTCACATTGTCCCACCAGCTTGAAGTGCCCTCTCTCTTCTATCTCCTCGATGTGCAAACCTAATCCTACCACCCATTTCACACACACCAAAATTGCCAACTTTCTATTCATCACTACTTGGCTCCCACAGACAAAAGTAATCCTTTGAACTTACAACCTTCCACCTGTATCACCTTGAAATCTCATATTTTCCCTTCCTGTAGTTCCTTCTCTTCACATACCATCCTTTCTATTAGAATGTAAGATCCTCAATGGCAAAAATCTACGTCAGATTCATCTATCTCCCATAGCACCCTATGCATTGAGAAGGCTTCAGAAATTGTCAACAGTTGAACGGCTGTCCTGCTAGACTTGAATTGTGTTCAGGAGACCAAATATTTCATGAATCTCGGGATTTAAAAATGCAGTAAGTTTTGTGAAGATGAAACGCATGTACCTCATAATTAGTCCACATCGGCTCTGGAGGTTGAGGTGATGTTGTCCAGCTGTGAGAAAACCTCCAGAGTATTTATTACACCAATCTTATAAACATGCTTCTAATCATTCAGCGAACATATCTATAAATATTTTGATGCTGGAGGTTTGGTTGGTGTTTAATGGGATCTAATGATGTCCAGGGCCATGAGGGAATGGATAATAAACCTCAGAGGCAACCTCATGCGAAATCCATGATGATTAAAGACCACAGAGAAATTGGCACCGTGTGCTCGTGTGATAGCACAGCACAAATCAACGGGGAGAGGAGATTTTTAGGAATCACAGCATATCACTTGAAAACAAGAAAGTTAATCAATTCTACAGTGACTTCTTTAAGAAGCGTTTATCATGTGAACAGAGATCTGCACCATGTTCTAGAGGTGATCAAGAGGTCCCAGTCTGTAGGACATATCAAGGCAACTGAAATGACAAAACGCACAAACAGTAGCTGTTATCACTGTCACATTCGTTAGTAGGACGGCCACAGCAAGGTCCCACAGTGTGGGGAACTTGGACACCAGAAATGATCTGAGATCAAGGTGTTGGCAGAGATGCTTCCTTCTCAGGTCTCTCTCCGGGGCTTGCAGGATGGTTGCCTTCTCCCTGCACCCTCACGTGATCTTCCCTCTGTAGAGGTGTCCTAATCTCCTGTTTATAAGGGTGTCAGTCCTAGGGCATTAAGGGCCACTCTAATGATTTCATTTTAGCTCAGTCACCTCATTAAAGACTCCATCTCCAAATACAGTTACCCTCTGAGATACTAGGAGTTATGACTTCACCCTATGAAGTTTGAGAGACACATTCATCCAGTAACAACTATTACTACCTGGTCACGTGTCTAGTGGAGGAAGTAATCGCTATGGCAACACCAGAGAAGAAGTAACCCTTGATCCCTTGGAATTTCCAAATCATAAAAGAGGAAAAAGAGAAAAGCATTAAGCTTTGAAGGTGAGAGCAAGCAAGGCTTTTTTTTGTTTGTGTGTTTTATATTTATATTTGTTTTTGCATTTGAGGACATTTAGTAGGTTAGTAACAATAAAACATGAGTTGGCATTGGTGAAACACAGATTTGCAAAGATGGTCTGGAGTCTGATTAGATACAGGATCAAAGCTTAGGGGGTGAGCAAGAGCAAGGAAACAGTTTGTTTTGTTTGTTTCTTCCTTCTACGCCCTAAGATAGGAGGCATAACTTGGAGGACGCTCAGAAATGCTTACGCAACACTGTCATTCAAAGACAAGTTTGGTGACTTGTATTTTAACGAAAAATGCTTGTATTCAGGAGGTCTCAGATGATGTTATTTTTGGTCTGGTTACATCTATAGACATTCTTCTTTAAAACATTTGTTTTTAAACATTTCTTCAGCTGTGGGACTGCCTCATCTTCTTGGAGAGGCCATGCAACTCACCAACTCATTGTACTTTCAGGGATTAAGCTACAAATGGCACCGGGCCCTGCTTCTGTCAGCTCACTATTCATTTAGGTCTGCTCCATCTAGGGTCTGTCTTATCAGCTGATCGATAGGTTGGCAGCTCTCTTTGGCTAAACTACTCAATTTAGGAGGATGGACTGTTGCTCTCTCATGTATTATTCAACAGAATGGGCTCAAATTCAATCCTTCCTCATCCCACCTCAGACAGAATTAATCATTCTATCCTTCCGAATTACTGTTCTAGCTTGTACATACCTCCTTTATGGTGCTGATCACACTACAGCCTTACAATAATTTATTTGCATGTCTTTTTCCTCTTCTAGACTAAAGACTCCTTTACCATGAGGACTATGAGTACCTTTGTGGTCCCAACACGAAGCACAAGGACTACACTCTGTTAGTCCTCAAACACTATTTGTTGAATGAATGAATGAATGAATGAACGAACGAACAAAGGAATGAGTTATCTGGCTGATCCCACCACCATAAATATAAATTGTTAGTACTATAGAGGATACCAATATGAGTTCTGCACATATTTGGTCTCAGCTGTTGGAAATTTCTTTTTTTTTTTTTTAAAGATTTTATTTATTTATTTGTCAGAGACAGAGGGAGAGAGAGCAAGCGAGCACAGGCAGAGGCAAAGGGAGAAGCAGGCTCCCTGCCAAGCAAGGAGCCCGATGCAGGGCTGGGATCATGACCCGAGCCGAAGGCAGCTGCTTAACCAACTGAGCCACCCAGGTGTCCCCGTTGGAAATTTCTTGATAGGCAGTAGTTTAATCTCAACTGGCCTTGTTAAGATTGGTTTAAAAGTTGCCAAATATGTCATTATCAAAGTAATAAAATAAGCCTCAATGCATGAAACAACCATTTACAAAGGATCAAAGGTGGCTGACAATTTTCATAACAGCTGGATTACATATGGCTAAAACTATACTGATTTTTGTGGCTCATGAAGGACTCAAGGTTATCTCAACTAAAATTGATCACTGTACAATAAGAGAAACGCTAATAGTTCTATCCAAGAAATGCTTGATTTAATCAACTTTATTGTGCTTACCTCAAAACTCGACCAATTTACATGTGATTTGCATTTCAAAATATTTTCAAGATAATTAAATATTTGACAAATTATATATGCTAAAATAATAAGAACAAACATTCTGAAAGACACAAAAAGCCAACATGTTTGTGCATCATTCTTCTTAGGTTTGTAGTCAATAATGCATTTTCGATCTACACATTTTATGTTCAGAGTAATTTGGTTAAGACCTATCCCTGTCCTCTTAAATTTCTGCAAAGATTTTAAAAAGGCAAATACACTTTATACGCCTTAGGGATCCCAGACATCTGTGAGAAAATATTAGCTAAACCTTACACTTATGTCCTGACTTTTTTTTTTTCATTTCATGTTTAAAATTATATACTGAGATAAAATGCTTAAGTGGCAGAACAATTCCACCTTCATAAATTCCGACCTAACATTCTCAGTCACGGGTGAACTCCTTCCCCAGAATGACACACAGCTTTGGAACATACATGGTAATAAGGAAAGAGCCACTCTATTAGCGTCTCCTGTTAGAAGGGGTTGTTTCTCATCCCCTCAACAGTCATTATCTCCACAGCATGGCAGATAATCTTGGGAGGTCACCTAATCAAGCCTAACAGAAGTTTAGCGAGAATTCACTACAAAACCTTAAGCTGTTTTTGATGCAACCAAAAGGCGTTTCAGTTTATCTTTGCTAGTTCCTCTGTTACAACAGGTGGGCAGCATTAAACACTGGCAATCAAGGGAGATTTAAATAATCTAGTACTTTTAAATGCTCCTCTTATTTAATTAGACCCTGAAGGTCACTTGTAGAGGATTATTAGAATTTGTAGTAATAAGTATGTGCAAATTTTATAATGGTCAGTACTGAGTTCTGGCAGTGAGTTAAATGCAACTCAGAATCTGGACCAGAAGTAACGCTTTTGCAATAATCTTTTTACTTAAGAGCTCTAAAGGTCAGTATTAACATCTAGGTGCTTTTGTGGGATTTTATGGGTGAACATTATAGGCCAAACAAATGCCACATATGCAAGTATATATTAATATTCTTTTTTTAGAGTTTCTCTCTTCCTTTCTCTCTCATATATCATCTATCTATCTATATCTATAACAAGTTTTAAAATATTTGGGAAACATTTAAGAAGAATTTGCTTTTAAACGAAGTATAAGATGAGATCTTTATTTATATAGAGATAATACATTCCTAATGTGTATTAGGACTTCATGGCATTTTCTTTTTTTTTTTTTTTTAAAGATTTTATTTATTTATTTGACCAAGAGAGAACGTGAGAGAGGGAACACAAGCAGGCAAAGTGGAGAGGTTCCCGCCAAGGAGGAAACTAGATGTGGGGCTTGATCCCAGGGTCCTGGGATCATGACCAAAGCGGAAGGCAGATGCTTAAAGAACTGAGCCACCCAGGCGCCCCATGGCATTTCCTTTTACATTCGCTTTCCTTCATTCAACTGAGATGGTATATAGAAAACTGTATAAAGGATTCCTCTAGATAGTTTACAAGCCCTTTCAACTCTTTATCTCTTCCCCCAACTCATTTAACGCTTTTGTTCTCAATCGATTAGTTAGTCAAACAAACAACTTCTTCTACATTTGGTCTGATGATTCAAATGAGGTTTATTTTTCTGGACCTGCTCTGCTCCACGGAGCTCAAGCAAAACATGCTCCCTGTGTTACTTCCTCTTTGTGGTGCCAGGTACCCGTTACAAGTGTTCATAGCAGTAAACAGAAGATTAAGTGTTAGACCTCAGCAACGCTAAACATGGGGAAGGAAGAACGTCTGTGGCTCTTTTCCAGGCGGCAAATTAATGCATCGCTGCCAGTGGTACTGCAAACAAGCACTGATGCTTTTATTGACTCCCTCGCCATCTCAAACCCAGCCCAGTGCTCAGTCAATACCTGTCATTCCACTAACTCACTGTTGCTGTCAGTCTTCCTTATCTAATTACAAGCGGGCTCCTGCTCAGGAAAGGGTCTCCTTAACAGAGGACATCCAGGACTGCAACTTGTTAAGACACAATTTAACCAAAATTTCACTCATTGTTTCAGACCTCATCTTTAGTCTCCTGTATTTCCTTCACAACAGCAACCTCTACTCTGTTTCATTTGTTACTTTTGCTCATTTGTGTCTTTATGGAAAGCAACAAAATCGATGGGAGATTTAAGATTATGTATTGATGTATAAAATTTGAAAAAAGACTGGAAAGCAACAGAAAAGAGTATCAGTCCATTCTTTTTAATGCTCTTCATTCTGACTACCTTGCTGTTGCACAAATTTAAAATGTGACTTTTTTCCTGCCCCCCATCTTTGATTAGATATTTCTCCTGGTCCTATCATCTTCACATAAAATATTTATGAGTCTTTAAATATATATATTTTTTCAAAACATAAGTCTTATTAAAAACATGTGTTTGTACACATTCATACATTAGGTGAAAGAATAAAATATATTTGTTTGGCATCCTATGAAAAGGAGATATGTACATGAGTCTTCTATTTAATTTAAATTTTTTTCTTCGTAGATTTATTAAGTAAACTTGCCTATAGCAATTCAATCTCCCGAGAAGTGAAGAGTTATTAGCAAGTGACCAGGAGTTTTGAAGCCTATTGTCAAGGATGGAAAGGACACAGACAAACCATACCTAAAGGCAGTTACTAAATATTAAAGCTCTTTGAATTTTCATTATGCAAAAGACAGTTTTAAAAAAAAGTCTTTCATATTCAGTGTTTCTAAAGAATATTCTGTGGCTAGTAATAATGAGACTAACTTTTTTTTTAAGATTTCATTTATTTATTTATTTGAGAGAGCAAATAGTGAAAGAGAGCAGGAGTGGGGTGAGGGGCAGTGGGAGGAGAGGACTTCCTCCTGAGCAGGAAGCCTGATGCAGGGCTTGATCCTGGGACTCTGGGATCATGACCTGAGCAGAAGACAGATGCTCAACGGTGGAGCCACCCAGATGCCCAGAGAATGACTAATTTGGAAATAAGAGGAATACATACAGTAACTAACCACATATTATATGTTACTGCGTATCTAAATTACAAAGTCCTTCACGATGAATTCTTCTGGAACTTTTGGCAGATACCCAAGTCATCCACAGTGGTAACAGCATTCAAGCACACCTAGCATTGTTGTGGTATCTAAACAACAGCAAGAAGAGAGAGAACAAGATAATATTTTTGTCCCAACTCAGACTCAAACTTAACATTTTGAAAGAAAAAAAAAATTAAATTTGCTTTTATTACACACAGACTTTCTATTTTCAAGATATTTCTGCAACATACTAAAGGAAAAAAAGAACAGTTATATCTTGAAAAATAAGAGTAAAGATATTTAGATGTAATCAGGAGCCAAAAATTCTTAAGCAAATTGAGAATTTTTACATATACATGGCAACAAATAATTGTATGTACTTTGAGAAGTTAAAAAGTATTTCGCTAAACTAAAATGGTGCTTATCTGAAATATCTATTAGTTGCTCAGATTTTTAAAATTTTCCCTTTGCGGGTTCTCCTGAGCACACATTATCAACTGTTTAATAAAGCAGGATGTCTTTCATTAACCTGAAGCACTAAAATAAATTTGTGAGTATACATTTTGTGTCAAGCAGGTTTTGGAGATTTCAACTCAAGGCTGTCGAGCATGGTGTGAAGGCAAACATGCCGAATAGTGACATATCAATATGTACAACTGAGGCATCGACATATAATTCTCCATGATAGAGCTTTGAGGTATTCTGAAATCCATCCTAATCTGTGTGTTGGCAACTCCAGTTCTACAAGACAAAAGGATGAGTAAGTGGGAAAGAGAAATATGGATTATACATTTTTAAAAAGGATTTATTTATTTATTTGTCAGGGAGAGAGAACACAAGCAGGGGGAATAGCAAGCAGAGGGAGAAGCAGGCTCCCTACTAAGCAAGGAGCCTGATATGGAACTCAATCCCAGGACCCTAGGATCATGACCTGAGCCAAAGGCAGATGCTTAACCGCCTGAGCCACCCAGGAGTCCCTGGATTTTACATTATTGAGAGAGTATGTAGTGGATATCTGCAAGGCCTGCCTTGTTCCATCGCTGTCTCTATCTGTCCTCCTTCTGTGGTGCCCCCCTCCCCAACAATAGTTTCTATTTTCTTGTCTTCTCTTCTGTTGTCTCTACTCTGTTCTTGTTGTTAAATTTAATATCATTTATACATTTATCTTCTGTCTACCTCTTTCACAAGGAAGCTCTATTAGGACAAATCTTTGTCTCTATTATCTACTGTTCTGTTTCTGACATAGTAGAAGCTCAATATACATTTAGCTGAATGTATTAGAGGAGTTGCAAAAATATGGGATGATAAATGCAACACTTCTCTCGCACATACACATACATATTTATGAATGAAAGGGAAATCCATGTTGATTAACTGGAAAGCATGAAGGAAAAAAAATTGCTTAAATCAATTCACCCACAATCTTTGTAGGGTATGTGACATTTCTACCCTCTTTCCTACTGATTACAAATCTAATTTTCCATATATAATAAATCAGAAAAATGGAAAGGAACACTGAAAATTATCACCAAGAAAATGAAATGATCCTACTATTACATGAAAAGAGAGTATGAAATAGGAAAATATTATTTGGTGTTTAAAGCAAATAGGTTCTTAGGACCAAAGGACAGGATGAAGAGCGTACTTCATACTCAACTGCCTAGATTAAAACAAATCTTCAGAGGTTTTGAACTTAAAATTTTGTGAAAATGCAAGAAAGTACTTCAGCTGTGTTTTTATTATCTTTCATTCTAATCAATGAGATCTATCCAAAGTCTTAAAGTGAAGTGCAGGTAAACAAATTGCTAAAATTGACATTTGTTTGAACCATGTTTGTGTATTTTATGTATTCTCTTATGCAAAAATTTAATGAATTCACAAGACAAATTACCAATAGATTATTCAAAGATATGCTTTGTAAATAAGGAGTCTAACATTTTGCTGTTTCTGATGTGGAGAATGTTAAGTTCGTATTTTTGTTCCTGTTTTTGGTCAGATTCTCAGTCTTCAGTGTGGAAATTTTACATAATCAAAGTAAACGACAGTTAACCAAAATAAGAGGTCACATACTTCTGGGCCAAAATTCATTCTGAAAGCTTTAACATATTGCTATTTATTCCTAAGAAAATGAAACAACTTATTTTCATTAATCTAAAATCTTTTTTCTTAAGTTTAAGCATGTGTGGATCTAGTAAGATCCACAAATGTTTGGCAGCAGAGATAAAGAATAATAAATTCATAAAATGGAGAAAAAACACAAAGTGCATTATGGTCTTACTTTACTATGATACATGCTTCTGAAATGCTATGTATAAGATAAATAGTGTACACCAACTCATATTTCCCTATTGGCTTGCATTATAATTTTAAAGATGTTTGAAACAATAAAAAATAATTACAAGCCCTAAAATCTACTTTAGAGATTATGTGTTTACGAACGAATAGTCTAAAAGTACACAAACCCTGAAAGTACTCAAATAGACAGTCTGTCCACATAAACATCATATACATATCTGGGTTTTTAAAATTTTTTTTAAAGATTTTATTTATTTATTTATTTGGGAGAAAGAAAGAACAGAGAGGAAGAAGCAGACTCCCCAATGAGCAGAGAACCCGATGCGGGGCTCCATCCCAGGACCCCGGGGATCATGACCTGAGCCAAAGGCAGAGCTTAACCGACTGAGCTACCCAGGTGTCTCTCTTTCATTGTTTATGACCCTACAGATTCATTCAACCCTTTGGAGGTATCCTTTCCTACTCCTCCTGCTCCTGCTCCTTGCTACTTAAATGTAAGTGCCACCGCAGGCTAATTTTTAGCCTTGTCTCTCTCTCTCTCTTATTTTTTCTGTACTTTATTCTTTAATGATTCTGTCTACTCAAATAGCATCAACTTCCTTTAACTAATGATTTCAAAAACTATTTTCTGCCCCTGACTTCTCTCTCTACTTTTAAAATGACATTTCCAAATCTTGATCTGGGTCCTCCATGAATATATCAAACTTTATATGTACCAAGCCAGATATTACCCAAATCAGATCGTCTTCCCAACATTCCAGTTTGTACTAATGGCTCCTCGATCTTCTTAGTCATGGATTTAAAATCGTGGAGTTCTTTCTTTCCACCCTTGCCTTTGATCCTACAGTCCATGACTATCCCAGCCTGAAAATCCTATGAACTCTACCCAAGCTACTTTGACATATTTAAGTCCTTTCCATTACACTATCACCTTCTTCACTGAGGCTTCGTGGTTTCTCACCCACACTACTATAACAACTTCCAAATGATTATCCATTTTATCAATGTTTTCTGTTTCAACTTAGCTTGCATTTGCTAACACATAAGCCCCAGAACTGTCACTTTGGGTTCAAAACTTTTTTTTTTTTTAAGATTTTATTTATTTATTTGACAGAGATTACAAGTCAGCAGAGAGGCAGGCAGAGAGAGAGGAGGAAGCAAGCTCCCCACTGAGCAGAGAGCCGGATGCGAGGCTCGATCCCAGGACCCTGGAATCATGACCCAAGCCAAAGGCAGAGGCTTTAACCACTGAGCCACCCAGGTGCCCCTTGGGTTCAAAACTTTTGATGAATCCTCATTACCCACTAATTAAGTCAGAACTTTTGAGTATAGAATTTAAGAACCTCTATGATATAGTTCCAACCTGCATTTCCATTCCTGTCTCATGCTACTCCCTTTTAGATGTTCCACATACAAAGAAAAAACTAATTCTGCAAATAAACTTGGAAAGAGAAGCTTAGAGACCCAAAGGTTTTATAGTCAACAATATAGGCAAGTACTGTGTGGAGAGGTAGTAATATATAGTGGTCAGGGAAACACTCTGGAGTCAACTAAGTATAAGCTGTGGCTCTAAGAGTTACTTCCTACTAGATGTATGACTTCAGGCAAGTCTTCAATCTCTTTGATTCACTTTCCACATCTGTAGAATGGAAACAGTAATAGAACTTTTCACAAGGTGTGAAAAATATATGTATAGTTAGTTGAAACCATTAAGATTATGTGACCCGTTGTATGCTTTAGGGATTAAAAGTGAGTTACATTTAAAAGAATATTTCGTGATAACCATTAGTTATATTTGTCATGACAGGCTTGAAAATATTAAAGATTATCTTCAAAATATCACTGTCTTATGAAGCCTTTTTATTTTCCAACACCAAATGTATTTTTTTTTCTTTAGGAAGCCCTATAGAATTTTTTTAAACTTACCTATACCATTCTATGTTTAGCATGGAAGAGAGGTGGGTATGTTTCTGTTTTAAGGGTGTTTAAAAAAAGGGGCGCCTGGGTGGCTCAGTGGGTTAAAGCCTCTGCTTTCAGCTCAGGTCATGATCCCAGGGTCCTGGGATCGAGTCCAACATCGGGCTCTCTGCTCAGCAGGGATCCTGCTTCCTCCTCTCTCCCTGCCTGCCTCTCTTGCCTACTTGTAATCTGTCTGTCAAATAAATAAATAAAAATCTTAAAAAAAAAAAAAAAGGGTGTTTAAAAAAAGAGTGACATTCCAGAAAGAATGGATATGTGTCAAGTATAGAATGGGAGTAAGTGAAAACCCTAAACATAGCTAGGCAGGATAGCCTTTGACAAGAGTATTAGAACAGAACCAGAGAGAAAAGGATAAATGACAATTTGGAGCAATCTTGAGATAAACAGGAAAAAACCAAAATAATTCACATATAATAACTCCATATTTCTTCATGAAATACAGGTTAAAGTTATTTTCTAAGAGTGAAAGACAAAGGTGGTATGGGAGGAGAGGAGATCCACAGGAATGAATAAATCTTTTAAAAAGAAATTTTAAAAAATAGCAAGTAACAATAAAGGCTAAGTTGAAATGTTTTTGGCCTAAATGCTTTTCAATTTAAAATCTATCAAGGGAGGTTAATATATCACTTTCTGGGTTGTATAAAGAAACCTCTTCTCCTTTGCAGGAGTCATTTATATATTTTAAAATTTCAAAACATTTTAATTGTTCTCTATGCTTGAGGCAATGCTAATTACCATTGCAAGTCTTCTTTAAAATTTATGATTAGAAGGATTTTCTTGTCAATCAAAGCTATGGGGATGGTACACCTATGACCCAGTTAAAATGTCTTGGTTAAAAGGTACCATTACTTTATAAACTACCTAGTTCAGGAAACCTAGCTTGAGGATAGATAGAATTCTACTCATAAGAAAAAAAAAAAAAGAGTGACTAATAAATGTGTGACTGCTGAGGATTATGATTATTTCATTTACTTTCATTCTTTCCTATCCTTTGGTAAATAAATAAATAACAAATGTGGAAAGTTAGGGATACACATTTAACTTTTAGAATGCCTGAGGCATTGTATATCACGATGAGGAGATAGAACAAGCCAGATGGTAGGTGTTTGGAATCAAGAGCAATTTCCCTTATGGTCAATTCTAAGACAACAAAGGTTGTAGTTTCTAACCTCAAGAGAATTGAGGGAGATAATATTCCCTCTTTATAACCACTGGGTCTTCTAAAACCCTTCAGATATAATATCTGCAGAAACAAAATATGCATTGCTAACTGAATACAGAAATGTTTTTGAAATGATTAAATATTAATAATGCTTTAGAATAAATTGATATAACACACACATGTCTTCTATGTTAAAAAATAACCATGTCAAGCCTGTGTTAGGAGAATATATATATATATGTGCATATATATATATATGTATATATTTCATTTGTTTCATTATTTAATTTCTTATGAAAACTCTTTGAGATGGGTATTATTATCCCTATTATACAAATAAGGAAATTGAGGGTCATAAAAGGTCAAGTAAGTTACCCAAGATGAGATGTTTTATGTGGCTGAGCAAAGCCCCTCAGATTCCTAATCTGAGTCTTTGTATCAAACACGTGAAAGGACAAGCATAATGAGGAAAAAAAAATACTAAAATCTCAAGGTCATTTCTTATCTGCAAAGCAATATACTTGCCAAATTGTTAACTTGAAAAAAATAACAGCATGGAAACTTTTCATGAAACGTGATCACTCTCCTGGAGTTGAAAAATATATTACAATACATAAAGATTTTAAAAAATAAATATTGAACATTTTTAAAACCAAACTTCCAAATGACATATCAGTATATTAGAGGGTTAAATATATAAAAATTGCTAACATGTTGTCTATTCTTAAAATCTACCTGCCTTTCTTCTAAATAGCTTTTTTCCTTCACAAAATGTTCTTAACTTCCAAAGTCTTTAAACATATGGGCCACACTTTCTAAATTATGGGTGGCTCTTTCTAGGGATTGATTCTGCTTTGTTGATTTACCTTGTCTATCTACCTGACATCTCCACTCCATTCAGAGTTCACTGAAGGCAAACATTCTTCTGATTAATGGCTAATTTATTATTTGCCTTGCAAATGTTTATCTGCTGGGAAATGGGATAAATACTTCAGTTCTGACAAGTAGGAGGGTCACTATTTTAGGCCTGATGGAATGGTCAGTTGATGGCATCCCCAAGGACTTGTACTGTGCCTTGGTTTTCCGAGACAATCTTCTGAAAAGCTAAGTATCTATTTTTAATGAGTGCAATGGAAAATCAATTAGCTGGTGGTTTATGAGAGGAAATTAAGATAACTTTTGTATAGCATCTTACAAGCCCTATCAGAAATAACCTCCATATGCAATTACTTGATGGTATTGTAACCTACTTATTTAAAATAAAAGGACACCACCAAAATCATAGACTTGTCGATACATTTACCAAGCTCGAAAACAGCATCACTGAAAGCACTTAAAAAAATGCACACACATATATAACACCTAAAATTTTAAAGTGGACAAATATGAAAATGTTAACAATTTTTCCTATAAATGGTAGGTAATTTTTTGTTTCATAGTTTGTACTCTTTGATATTTGCCAAATTCTGTAATAAAAACATTCCTTTCAAAATCATATAAATAGTATTTAAGAACATATTTCTCACAAAGAAAAAATACATCTGATGTATGTCATGAATGCCACACAGACTATGAAGAACCAACATCATATATCACATTATTTTCATCTCTACAGTGACCAATTCTGTAGAAAGCAACTCTCATGAGACAATTGAGGAAAAGCCTCAAAGGAATCCCCAGTCTATCCCTCTTGTGGGGAAGTAGAACAAAAATGTGTTTATCTATCTACATACAGGTATTTTCACTTTGATGTTAAGGAAATCTGCAGTAGGGAAAAATGTCTAATTCATACCAAAAAAGTACATGTAAATTTGACTGTGTAAAACTATATTCATTGTGAATTTTTCCAAATGGTAGAATTCCAGCAGAATACACTCAATTTATGAATTGACTAGCCTCAATGTAATTAATTAAATAAATGACTTTTATGAATTAATACAAAGAAAAATCTCTTCATGAGGAAAAAAGATATAGTCACTTGGCAATCTCCATGCTCCAAGTAGTCTTTACTAGTTTAGGTGTTAGTTTCTTTACAACTAAAGGCAGGCAATGGAAATACTGCTCTTTATCTTTAAACTTATTTGAAACTACTAAACAGTAGAATACAGAGAAATAGAAAGATGAACCTTTACAGATAATCCAGTAGATATGTGTACGTATTACCCACCCTGCCCAGAACGCATTCTATAATTTAAATGGTGGCTTTTTGCCAAAATGATGGAGGTTAGGGTTTCATTCTGATACTGATCAGTAGAATTCACAAGTTGTACATTTGGATTTTGGCCAATAACATGAGACCAGGAGGAGAAGTTATAAAAGTTACCTTCACTCATGAAATATGCTACAGATGTGATTATTTCTAAAGAATAAAAATTACTTTCAAGCCCATTTGAATTTGCCAAAGTCTATCTTAATTAGAAAAACATAAAATGAGTTTTGTTCTGATATTAACTCTCAAACAAAAAATGCCAACACCAAATGGTACCCCGCTCCCAAAATTCTAGGATTAATTTTCTAAGGAGGATGAGGAAGGGTCCATAGTACATCAGAGGAAAAGGCAATGTGGTGTGAGCCTGTTATTCAGACACCATATATGTAACAGTCCTGACAACTGCTGATTATACCTTTTTTACAGGAGTGCTTTCTTCCTTTTTTTCTCCTTCTTCTTCTTTTTTTTTTTTTTGTTTGCCAGTTATATCCTCTAGTGCATATGCCAATGCAGGCAATGTCCCATCACTGGTAATTGTCACTAGGCTGTCTGTCAGTGACGAGGAGAAAAGGGTGACAGCCTTGACATCCCACCAATCATCCCTCTGGAAAATTGATATTGTCCTTCCCAGTAAACAACAGCTCAAGAATCGACCAGTCTTGCCAGCACATCCCCGAACAATCAGCTTCCATTAAGGGCAGAAGCCACACATTTATCCCACCACAGTCCAATCAATAGGCAACTGACTTTTTCTGTTCCTTTTAAGCACTCTCTACTTGTATTCTACACTTAATACCCCCCCAATTACAAACACCTTGGGGTTCTTGTTTGCGTCACTAAAACTCACAGTAAGATTTAAGACATTAATTTGGGAGGGGGTAGAAAATTCCCCAGTGTTATAAAATATTTTATTTTTAATGTCATTAATAGGAAACACTGGAAAGACATAAATTTCTGCTCATGTAGATTTGTAACTTGCCAGATTTTTAAAACATTTTCCATAACCTTACATTTCTAAAAGCTAAAGGACTATATCGTGCTATTTACATGGAAAATATATTACAACAAAATGAAACCAGATAACATTATGGCTGATTCAGGTATGATTTTCAAGTAAAGTGAAATGTATTTCCTAGGGAAGATACATATTTTTTAATAAAAAAATAAGCAATAGTTGCTGACTTCCTTGTAATGGTTATAGCCTGATTAATGTTCAAAGCCCTTCAGATTCTTAAGTCACAGATACTTAAGGATTCTTGTCATTTAAATGCTCTAAAGTATTAGTTATCATACAAGACCACTATGTGCAATAGTTTATTCGTGACAACAAATACATGTAATTAGGTCTGTGTTCATACACTTACATGAGCATTGTCTTTTACAAAAGAAATGTATTTTGGATTGTTTTAGGTGATATACCCAATGACTTTAAGGAAATTCCGAGATTTTAGACACTAATAAAAAAACAACCTAGTCCATAATGACAATGATTTAATAATACATGGGCAGCCACTCATGTAATACCACCTAGGCAGAATAAGAGAGGAGGTAAAGAAAAGACAGAATTCAGCTAGAGCTGACAGAAAATGTACACTCTTTAAAAGGTGACAGGTGTCAGCTCTGGAGGGAAGGCAGTGGCTAAAGGATCATGCCAGAACACTCACTTGCTGATTTATGAAGCTTCCCTGGTGTCAGTCTGGGAGCATGATGTGCTGCTCTATTTCTGGACCAGAGTTAGGGACAAAGGAAGGAACCATTTGAGGGAAGCCCATCACTGTCAGACCCCATCCCACCCCCAAGAGCCTCTGGGAGGAAAGCCAATGGAAGGCTTCCGCTCCACTCATGTCCCCTTAGTGGGGAACTGAGCCTGTTTCCCCTGCAATCTCTGCCCTTCTGGAACACTTTTGACTCATGAACAACCTTCTTAGAGTGCCAAAGTAATTTTCAGTAATAGTATTCATAAAATTCCAACCGTATAAACTAATATTCTATTTAGCATAGAAAAATTTTATTAATATCAATGGAAACTTTTTTTTTTTTAGGAATTTAAATCCAATTCTGATACCTGGTAAGAATGAACTACAAATGAGTGGCAAGTCAGAAATCTTACCATCTCTTGTTATTTTAATTTAGAACTCCTGTCTAGTAGGTAATGATAAAGGTTCATTAAAGCTTGGAACACAAAAAATTAAACAGAAGGCCATTTTAGTCATGGTAATTAAAACATCCCACTAGGAACACTTAAAAAAAAATCCAAATATCCAAGTGAAGTTTTAAAAACTAACACTTTTTACCTATATAGCCTAATGATTTGTTCATGAGTTCAATGGGAACAGACACATATTTTACATATTCACATTTTTTAGAAGCTGAAATTTGAAGGTTTGTCCATATGTGTATGTATAGGTACAATCAGAACAGAATCCTTATTCTGTACTCATTCAGTCCTCTCCACTGAACACTGGAAATGAAATCACTGTTCCTCCCCATTTTCTGGTAGCACTTATAGACATAACACAATTGGCACAAGACAGTTACCTAAGCCTAGTAGAAAACATTTGCGTAAATGAGAATGGACAAGTCTGTACGCTCCAGCACCAATTTTGTCCTTCCCTGAGATGGACTCTAGAATTCTTTAAGACGACACAGGTAGGACTTTATGTAGCAAGAAGCAAATAGAACTCACTGGGAAGGAGAATTAGGACCGTTTTTCATTCAATCATTAAAATATTCTCCAATTGAGCAGACTTTTTGGTTTTGTTGTAGTTGTTGTTTATATTCCCTGCTATGGGTTATGCACTTACGAGGTGCTGGGGCAAAAAATTAAAACTGGATGTTATCTACTATAGAGAAGTAACATTCTAATGATATATATACACATTACTATGATATAAGCAAATTGCTATAAGAGTGTGAGGAATGTAACCAGGTCCCACAGCTCCACTGTCTGGGTCTCTATGGTGAAAGTGAGTGAGAAGAGGAAGATCAAAATTTCAAATCAGACTACTATTTTCTGTTTTACCTGCTAGTTTTTAAAGCTACAATCCACAAATGTAATTGAGTGAAAATACTCCCCATGGAGGATAGAGAACTCCATAAAAAGAAGGATTACATGATGATACTTCTTTTACAGAGACAAGACTAGCATCAAGCTTAGGAACCATCCTGGTTACATGGCCATTGTACCATGGATATCATTATCATGTCTGGGGACAGATGGCAGGTTAAGCAAAATTCTTTTTCCTGGAAGGTTTACTGTTGTGGAGACCCAGGTGTAATGATGGAATGCAAAGCCATTGGAAAGTTCACTGTCCCCTCAGCTGTTTACTAAAGGGATACAATCAATACCTTAATGGGGATGTTTGGACTCAACCTTCCGAGAACCAAACTGGCACATGACAACATTTTTTGAGGCTAAGCAGTAAGTTCATGTCCTTTTCTCATCTGAATTATAAATTTCATTTCTCGGATCAAAATGAAGACAGGTCTCTCATTTACGGGCTCAGAGTTTTGCCATGTTAATGTTTTACAGGGAACAATAAAGTTAACACAGCAGAGAAACGTCATGTCACTCCTCTTGGTAGACAATTAGAGACAAGGTTCCATATTGCAATAATTCTGATGGAAGTGACACAAAATCTTCTATAAAAATATGACAAAATTGTGAAGTGAGAAGATCCAAGGGGTAATACACCACATGTTTTTAAAAAGGTGTCCACCATTGTAACAAGGTTAATACACTCCCCAAATGTGCTTTTAAGTTTTATCTAGTGCTGCCATACTTCCCTAAGGTCTAAACATCACACAGAAAATTTTAAATGATTGCTGAAGAGTACAGAAAAGTATTTATATATTTATGAAATAAAATACAATTGGCCCTTGAACAATACAGGTTGGAACTGCATGGGTTCATTTACATGTGAATTTTTTACAGTAGAGTACTGCAAATGCGCTTTGTCTCTCCCCTATGCTTTTTAAAATAACATTTTCTCTTCTCTAGCTTACTTTATCATAAGAATATAGTACATAACACCTATACAAAATATATGCTAATTTTCTGTTTATGTTATCAGCAAGACTTCTGATCCTCAGAAAGGCTATAAGTATGGGCGCCTGGGTGGCTCAGTGGGTTAAGCCTCTGCCTTCGGCTCAGGTTATGATCTCAGGGCCCTGGGATGGAGCCCCGCATGGGGCTCTCTGCTCAGCGGGGAGCCTGCTTCCCCTCCCCCTCTGCCTGCCTCTCTGCCTGCTTGTGATCTCTCTGTGTTAAATAAATAATCTTTAAAAAAAAAAAAGGCTATGGGACGCCTGGGTGGCTCGGTTGGATGACTGCCTTCGGCTCAGGTCATGATCCCGGAGACCCGGGATCGAGTCCCGCATCGGGCTCCCGGCTCCACGGGGAGTCTGCTTCTCCCTCTGACCTTCTCCTCGCTCATGCTCTCTCACTGCCTCTCTCTCAAATAAATAAATAAAATCTTTAAAAAAAAAAAAAAGGCTATAAGTAGTTAAATCTGGAGAGAGTCGAAAGTTATTCATAGATTTTCAACAGCACAAGATGTTGGGTGCCCCTGGCCCCTGCGTTTTCCAAGGATCAACTGTACAGAGCAAAATAATACATATGTAAGTTTAACTGCCACTCTAGTGGGCCCTCTTACTCGTAGAACTCAAGGAAGAAGAAAAGTTCTAGGGTAGACTGTGAGGTACACAACAAAGAGAATACACTTGGTGGTAAAGAAAGCCAGCTCTTCAAAAATTGTTTTACCAACTTGGAGTTTCCTTCATTTCTTTGGGTACTGGTTACACAGGCTTCTTCAGTTTTTAAAAATTCATCAGGTTGAAAATCTATGAATTTTTTAAAAATTTTTCTGCACCCATGTTATGATTTAATTAAAAGTATTAAAATATAGGAATTAGGCAATATGGAAACCTCATAAACATATTAACAGATCATCATTGATTTAAAATGTCTCTTTGTTCTTTTAAGATTTATTTTATTTATTTTAGAGGGAGAGAGAAAAAAGGGAGGGAAGGACAGAGGGAGAAGGGAAGCAAACTTCCCACTGAGTGCTGAGTCCTACTCAGACACATCTCAGGACCCTGAGATCATGACCCAGGCGGGAATCAAAGAGTCAGGCACTTGGGCGCCTGGGTGGCTCAGTGGGTTAAAGCCTCTGCCTTCAGCTCAGGTCATGATCCCAGGGTCCTGGGATGGAGCCCTGCATCTGGTTCTCTGCTCAGCAGGGAGCCTGCTTCCCCTTCTCTCTGTCTCTGCCTGCCTCTCTGCTCACTTGTGATCTCTGTCTATCAAATAAATAAATAAAATCTTAAAAAAAAAAAAAAAGAGTCAGGCACTTAACCAACTGAGCCACCCAGGCACCCCGGCCCAATTATTTAAATGTATAAATTATGGATACAATATGTCTTCAATTGCCACAGTAAAAAATTTTTTAAAAGATTTTATTTATTTATTTGACAGAGAGAGAGAGAGAGAAAGAGACAGTGAGAGAGAGAGGGCACAACCGGGGGGAGAAGAGGGAGAAGCAGACTTCCCACAGAGCAGGGAGCCCAATGCAGGGCTGGATCCCAGGACCTGGGATCATGACCTGAGCTGAAGGCAGACACTTAACAATTGAGCCACCCAGGTGCCCCTTGCTACAGTAATAATAAGTAGAGTTGTCTTATTTTTCATTTTCAAAATCTGGTAATGTTTTTACACAAATTCCACATACCATTTTTCATTACACTTTTTATTTTAGATAATTTTGGATTTATTTGCAGTTAGAAGAAATGATATAGAGAGGTGCCATGTACCCTTGACCTAGTTTCCATCAATGGTCACATGTTGCAAAAGTATAGTATAATATCACAACCAGGATATTGACATCCACCTATTTTATCTATGTGTTTCTGCATTAGAGTGGATTCTCTTTATCAGACTACCTCAGTACAGTGGGGAACTGATGAAATCCATAGTTGATTCAAACATACTCATATTAAGAAGTAAGCAATTCTGTGTGCATATGAATATATCTGTATTTTCTCTATGTATACCTGTTTAGCTATCCATCCATCCTTCAAGAGAAACCAATTTTGGTTATGCCAAGAATAAATATAAAACATAGATATTTTTTTAAAAAGGAACAGTAAGACATTTAAACTATTACAATCCCCCAACATCATTTTCTTGAGCTCTTACATGTGCCCCAGACCATGTCTAAGTATCACATGTAAGTGGTTTAACAAAAAAGAGCTGTCAGTTGAGAAAACATGAACAAATGAACATGCAGATATAATTTCATATTATAAAAAATATGATTACATGAAATGACAGATCCTAGGAAAGAAAATAGCTGAGAACCCCAAAAAGATGTCAGCAAGTAGGCTGATTGTTGTGAGTAGGTTTATAATATACAGCATTGTGAAATTAATGGCCCAGGACACACTATGTCATTGGCTTATGGTAATCCCTGTAATTTGACAGTAATGATTTGCAGGACTACTGTCAGAACCAGCTAGAACTCTGCCTTACAGCAATGATGAACTCTCACTCATTGATATTTGTGGATAATGTATATAACATAACATTTGGAAAATCTCTGTCTGGGTTCTTTATTCCAACATCATGTTAAGATGGCAAGAAGAATAACTTTATTGTGTACATTTTCAAAGCTAGGGGATATGGTTGACCTCAGGAAATGCAAAAACATTGCATATATTTTGAAGAAGCAAAATTTATAGTACCAACTTTACTGAAATCTCGAAAGTAATAGTTTTAAGTCCTAACCTGGAAGATTTTTAGTATCTTCCACCCCTGGTGCCAATCACCATGCATCCCCCCCCTCCCCCACACTTCTGGCCCAGTACTTTAAACCCGCTGCAAGCTTACTAGAGAAAAAGGGAAAGGCAAACCATTTATAAAAGATAAGCTACATGATTCATAGGAGGGAGATTGTTTTTAATGTTCTGTGCCACATCATTTTTAATCAGGGAGCTGCACACAGGCAGGTGTATACTGTTTCCATTAGCAACATTTCAAGAATTCATTAAGAAACTAAACTTGGCATCTAGAAGATGGTACTTCTTGGATCTTGCCTATGGAAACAGTTCTGTTTATTTACTTGAAATTATTTTAATTAAATGCAGAAGACAATGGTAGCTTTTTCCCTTACACAATACTTTTATGTAGGATATCTAAATATGTAAAGTCAGTCTTCATTAAGTCATATATGATTTTATTATCCACCTTCCAATCAGAATTATATATTCTTAAAGCACCCAACAATTTCAAATATTAAACTATGAAATTAAAAATCTGCTAAAGGTGTATATTGTGCTGTTATTACTGGTACTGACATAATATTTATTCTGAATCTTTTTTTTTTCCCTTTTAGCTATTCTATTTCACAGAGTATACTTTTGACCATATGTCTTCCTTTTGTGATGTGGGAGAACTATGACTTTGGAAAGTTTGCAAATGCCCTAAGTGGAAACATGGGATTTTAACTCTCAGGTTTTTACACATTGAAATGTGAGAAGAGATGAGTTATATCTTCTTTAGAAGAGATTTTTTTTTATTGGCACCATTGAATTTGCAATAGAGAAGTTCTGTTCCTGCAATACTTTCAAGACCATGACTTTGTACATAATTTGGATGAAGTTACTTATTTGAAAAATATATGGAATATTCTTGTCCAGAAAAAAAAAAAATGTTTCAGTACAGAAATATGGCAGCAGAGAATGGGATAAGAAATAAAAGGAAGGAGGTAGGAGAGAATTAGAACAAACAACAAACAAAAAAACCGTAAATGATTGTTGCCTGCCAGAAGAGAAACAAAGAAAAGAAGACATATTTTTAGAAAATACATGGGAGGGGTGCCTGGGTGGCTCAGTGGCTTAAAGCCTCTGCCTTCTGCTCGGATCATAATCCCAGGGTCCCGGGATGGAGCCCCGCATTGGGCTCTCCGCTCAGCAGGGAGCCTGCTTCCTCCTCTCTCTCTCCGCCTGCCTCTCTGCCTACTTGTGATCTCTGTCTGTCAAATAAATAAATAAAATCTTTTAAAAAAAAGGAAAGAAAATACATGGGAGAGAATGAAAGCTAGAGTATTAAATAATTTTTAAATTGATTTCTTTTTTATTTCTGAACCTAATTTCTTAAGAGGAGCCAAAAATAGAATATCTTTGGGCTATATTTCAGAAAATAAAATCGAATTGCTATGGAATCATTAGCTAAATTAACAAAGTTCAACTGTTTTACTTTGGTCTTATTATTATGAACAAGTACAAGGTGGAAATTACTCAGATAACAGAAAATAATTTATAACTTTTAATCTTACTTTTCCTATCAACTAAAGACTGTTTACACAAACTTTTCCTTAATAAAGAGTTGAAACACTGCTTGAAGAGTGGTCACTGGGAATGTTTAATATGATGTTAAATTAACAACAGTGGCACCACAGTCAAACAACGCCTGTGTTTGAATAGTTCTGGCTCCATATGCAAATGAAGCATAAAAATGGGGCTGATGTTGCATTTTTATGGAAGATGGAAACTTGTGCTACAGATGCAAAAATCCAATTCCGAATACATAATTATTATTACGGTCATAATGTGTGTTTCTCAACACCTAAATAAACAACGAACACCCCCGGGGACCG
Source organism: Mellivora capensis (assembly GCA_004024625.1). NCBI lineage: Eukaryota > Metazoa > Chordata > Mammalia > Carnivora > Mustelidae > Mellivora > Mellivora capensis. Next base: position 149,699 of record PISX010001613.1, on the reverse strand, counting down.
TGATGCCCTAGGCAGTCATGCTCCATTGGCTCTATCTTTCTGAGAAGTGCCGACCATGAAGCTTCCTGGGAGGGAGGGCTGTAATTAGCAGCCTCTTCCAACCCACGGGAGTACCCCTTCTTTTACCTATCTGTGCAACCAGTTAACCATTCAGTCATAAAGGATGCTTTAATAACACTCTACATATTCGAATGCCTATTCTAATAGGAAATTGGGAAAGTTCTCATAGCAATAAATTATTCTTCAGGAGCCCAAATTTACAATACAAGCCTTTCAAAACCAACACACAATTTCACATTCAAGCTCTCTTTTTTAGTTTAAAATTACAGTATCAGTATTTCTCGAGGTCAATATAAAATGTAACTCCTGTGTAATTACATACCAAGAATGCAGTAATTATATGCTTGGTGTGTAACTTGAAGTAGCAGTATTGCAACTGTAGTTCAAATATATTTTCTGTACCACATGTTGGCAACTCTTTACCTCTAAACTGCATGGTATGCCCCAGAGATATTCTGAATAGCTTCATCCTAATTACTGAACGGAGAGATATATATATATCTCTCCGTTCAGTAATATATATATATATATATATATATATATCAGTTTGTAAGATGTAATATATATATATATATATATATATATCAGTTTGTAAGATGAAGTAATTCAGGAAAAGCAATAAGTGGACTTGTGTTTTCTTTCTATCAACATCTTCAACTTCTGAGGATCTATTATTAAATAAGTATATTTCAGTAGTAAAAGAAATGGCTAATGCATCTAACACTATCAATCCACTAAAAATATCTCAAGATCATGTAAATAGAATAACATAAATAACATATGCTCTACAAAAATAGCTTCATGTCAAATAAATAAATAAAAAAAAATAAAAAATAAGTAGCTTCACAGTTTCTAAAGAAAAAGTATTTTCCAAGCCAAACCTTATGCAAACAATAACTGCATCAATTTTTTTCAAAGATGCGTTAACATTTTTGAAAACTTTCATTCTCCTTCACACATAAAATGCTATCGTAGGTAAAGGGCTTTCCTAAATACTGGGAAAACACATCTCCACTTATTTAGGAGATAACTAGGTTTTCCATAAAATATCTTAAAATTTATGCCTGTGTTTTTTTGTACTCCACAATTTCTATTAAGATAGCAGTCATCAGAGAAGGTATAATTTACATTCTATATTTGTGTCTTTAACAAATACACACATACAAATCAGTTATCTCTGGTTAAATCTACATTTTTCTCTTTTTTTCTCTCTTCTCTTCTTTTTCCCTTATAATTAACTCCCACAGTAATGAAGATGTGGGAGGGATAATTTTAGAAGAAACAAAGAACCACAATAACATGATATATTATTGGCAAGACAATGTTTACCCACTTAATCCCATTGTTGAAGAACTTAAAATATAAAGGATAGGTTTAAGTATAGAAATTTTAAATTGCACCTGTCAGTTCTCTTAGTTTTTAGATGACCCCAAGTAGGAATTCTCCATCATGCTAAACCAGAATTTATTTAACTCACACCCTTCTATAAACACAATATACTTATATGAGAGACCACAAATTTTACATTCTTATTAAATTATCCAAGTTTTGTCACAGACTACAGAGAAATATTACTATGCATCCACTGACAGGAGTTTTTGCCCTTCGATCTGGACAGATAGCCACACTTTACTTTCATTTTCCAGACAACGTTAAAGAAATCACCTACTTCACAGGTGCCCTTGAGGACTAAAGAAGGGCAAGTCCTGGACCCAAGTTCTATGTGATTTTAGGTGTTCTTCATCCTATGCAGGTACAGTGGAAGGACTGCATTACTAAGAAAGCTCGGGAACCTGCTCAAACACCCCCTAGCGCAATAGCTGGGAAATTCATTACTAAGATGTAGTAATCATCTTGCAAAAGTACCAGCAGATTGCTCACATTACCTCCTGCAGATTGAAGTGGGAATAACTAAAAGAAAAAGGGTAATGATGGTCGGGGGAAATTGAATTTTCATGGCACTTATCTTCGGTGCCATTCTATTTGCATGAGAACAATGTTAGCTGCAGACATTACAGGACCCTAATGAGAACAGGAGCCTCTCCCGATGGGCAGGATCCAGGCTGGGTGATGATGAGACCCATCTATCAGGGAGATTTTAAAAAGTGCCGTAGTCCCTGCCTTGCTCACGGCCCATGTGGGTGGGCCTTCCATCTAAGGAGAGAAGAAATTAAGAATGATGACTTGAGAGAGTTCAAAGCACACTGGCTTCTCTGTCAGCTGGCCCTTAATGATAACGTACTACTGCTTTCCTTAAAGAGCTTCATGTCTTATTCAGGGTCAATGGTGAAAATGTGGCATTTGAGAAGCCATGATGTGTTTTCCTATTGATGCTGTCAGTGGGACCAGCCACTAAAGGAAGAGTTGTTTATCAGCTCCCATTCTCTTCGGTGATTCCTCAAACAGAAGCAGTCATGCACGCGGTATCAGAAAGAGGAATAAATAACTTAACAGCTCCACACTGAACACTCCCATATTTTATGAAGCCGCCACCAAGCCTGGGGCAATTCGGCATGTGGGAAGACAAACTCTTCCGGGGAGATCTCTCAGCACATCCTTCAGGTACAAGCTAATTCCTGCTACAAGCATTTATTATCTGAAGATATGAGAACGTCCCTGGAGTTACAAATGTAGAGATGCATTTTATCCTCTGATCCTCTTCTTTATATCACAAGGACACTAGTAATGATACGCCTTCCTAACATATTCAATGTGTCAACTCCTTTTCCTCTGAATGAATTCAACTTACAGTACCCCCAATTACATATATTAACTTACCTCATATGGTGAGCCGTGTGTGGGTCACACGCTGAACTACATTAGTGCCTGCGTGGTAGCTTTCTAAATCATAGCTATTTAAGGGCAAGTAATAGTCTTCATACACTGATAGCATACAGACTGGGGAGACCAATTACTCATTGAGAAACGTTCCACGAACCACCACTATCAACAAGCACTACCCCATGTCGGAAGAGGGGTTTCCTGGGTCCTGGCATGCGTCCGACTCAAACATCACACACCGCCAACTTAAATCTCCTTCAGAGTTTTGTTAAACATTTTCATCCCTGCAGAAGCCCACAGGAGAAGATTTAAGTATACTTTCAGTGACTGTATTTAGAGGCGAGGTACCTTGAATGACATTAATTTCATGAGAATCCTGAGTTATAATTCATATGTTTCCCTCCCCTTTGTGCAAGTCCAATGGCTGAATTATGAAGTCTTGGCTAAAGGTTAAGGCAGTCAAGGCTGTGTTTCAGGATTTCTTCTGCGCCAGTTATCGCCTCGCTCCTACAACTCCCATCAATATTTAGCAAATATGTACCGACTAAAACTTAATATCTAAGTAGCAATGTTTATTCCCCAGAATAAAATAGAGTTAATCTCCAATAGAGAAACAAATTGCTTCCCAAAAGCCGACTTAGGATTAGTTTGAGAAAACAGAATGTATTTCTTCATACACAATGGTTCTCTTCAACCTGCAATATCGTAAAGCGACGGTATTCAAATTAATTCATGATTGCATGCCAAAAACCAAGGCATGTACGGCTTCTTCGCTTGTTACTAACTGCTAATCAGTCCCCACTTCACCTACTCCTTTAGCCTTCTGGGTTGCCTTATCCCTCGCAATGGGAGAAGAGCCCATGTGTAAACAGAACTGCTCTGTTCCCACACAGAAAGCAAAAGAATCCTCCTCCAAGTATAAACTTGTTATAAGTTTCTTCCCTTGGCAATTCAACCTGGGAATTGGAGAATCATTAAGTTTCCGTAATGAAATAAAACTTTTAGCATAAACTATTTAGCTATTTAGCATAAACTATTTAGCATAAACTATTAAATATAGTTTATGATAAGAACATTCAATTAATTCTTAGACATTTGAACCCTTAAAACTATTTAGCATAAACTATTAAATATCGTTTACAATAAGAACATTCAATTAATTCTTAGACATTTGAACCTTTTAATTATATGCTCTCCTAAATATAATTGGGGACACTAATTATTAAGTCTGGTATCTCTTGCTTAGTATGTTAGAATAAAACACTGAATTATTGGCTTATTCTGTTTTAGTGGCCATAAATTAGCAAGTCAAAAATAATAAGAAAGTGGTTAGGTGCCTGTCCTCTCTGTAGATTTTGCGGATAGAGTACTGTGGTTTTCAATAGGTAATGTGCATCAGAATCATCCAGACAGCTTATTAAGACATTTATTGCTGATCTCCATGCAGATTCTGGTTAAGTAGGTCTGGGGTGGGGCTCAATAATTTACATTTCAAACAAGTTCCCAAATGATGTTAATGCTGCTGGTGTGGTAACCACACTTTGGAAACCACTGATATTGAAGAAAGATTACGGACATTAGAGACAGAAGCATATTCAAATCCTAGGGCTTTTACTCACTAGTTAGCTTAATCCTTCCACGTTCTAATGAATCGATAAAAAAGAGTTTTAAATACTAGCACACATTTGTAACAATTAAATGAGCCACTATAAAATAATACAATGTTACAGGAACTTAACGTGAAACCTTTATGACATAAACACCACTCAATTTTTGAAAAAAAAAAAAAAAAAAAAAAAGCTGTAATTTCTCACATCAAACTGCAACAGAGAGGAAAATGTTCTCTCCACTAAATTTCTAGTGGCTAATGTGTGTGACAATGGATTTGACTAATAATCATTTTCCAGCGTCATAGGTACATTAGCACATTAACAACTCGACCAGGCAGTGAATGCAAAACCAGCTGATAATCTGGGATTTAATAAAATTGGCAATTGACATCAATTGCCATCAGTTAAAATGACATCACTTTCACTGTGGAAAATATGAAAAATTATTGATACGTATAAACTTGTGATCTTATAATTTTTAACATGATCTCTAGTCATGTTAAATGCAGATCCGACTGCATTTCCAGCACAAGTTCTAGCCTACATCAACCTTCCCTCTCTCCTTCCCAAGTACAGCCTACCCTGCTTCTTTCTCAATCAATCCAGAAGGATACAGAATTTATGAATACTGAAGGGAAAAACTAGGAAGGAAAGCTTAGAGACCTTCATTCCATATTGTTTATTCTTTATGTTTTCAAGATCATGATTCTTCATTATTTATAATTTTAAGTAAAAAGTCAGATTGAGACTAACATGGTGCTAACATTATACTGAGGAGGGGGTGTGCGTCACTTGCTCCTAGGGTTACTGAAGTATTTTAGGAAATTGGAAAAGTGCAGGGCACTTGCAAGAGTTCTATCTTTACCTTAAAGGCAAAAGAAACAATTAGACAGAGGTGGGACATGGTGAGGTTAAATGCTGTAAAATGCCTGTGGCTACAATGTGGAAAATAGAATGAACACAGTGCAGAGTGGTTGCATGTGGGTCATTTCCATAGTTGTCCAGGTGAGAACTGATGATAACTAGGCTATGGAGACGCAGGAGAAGTGGGAATAAAGAGGATCAATTGCAGATATATTTAAAAAGGAATGCCTTGATTATAGGATATAATCAAGGAGAAGGAGAGTGGGGTCATGTGCACAGAACAGCTATGAGCTCAGTTTGGGAGATGCTGAGTTGAAGAATCTTTGAGACAAAGAAAAAGGGGTTCAAGTAGGCAGTGAGTTTTATGGGTAGAGCTCAGAAGGGTAGCCTGGACTGAAAACAGAAACGTGCATGCATTCTAGAAAGAGGGGCAATAAAAGCAGTTAATGCAGATGAGGGCTGCAAGCAGAAGAGAAGACTTTGTTCCGAAGAAAACCACAGGCCCCCAAATGGTATCAGTTAACCGTGTTACCAAATCTGGACTTAATCCTTAACCTACTCACAAGTTCAAGTTTAGAACACGGTAGGAGATCCTTTATGCATATGTTTCAAGAGAAAATACATTAGGGAATTTAAAGTGTAGATTATGTTCTCAGAATTTGTTTTTAGTTTGATCCCATTATATTTTTGTCACAAATCTACTAAGAAGAAAATGCTTTGCTTCCTTCTGATATCTGAAGGGTTGTCATATACAAGATAAAGTTAATTGTTCCATAATATTCATGTTGACAGAAACAAAACCAAATGTGCATAGCCTAGGGGGTAGTTTTCTGCTTAAAATAAAGGAGGCTCTCCTAAATATTAGGCTTGTCTAATAATAAAATGGATTACTTTTTGAGAAGTAATTACCCTGTTAGTATAAGTAATCAAGAAATATGTGAAAGGCTATCACCCCATTATAAAATAGTAATGTTAAAAAATAATATTGGGTGGAAGGTTGGATCAAATCATGATCAAGTGTCTTCCAATATTTAGAATATGAATTTAACTTAGATGTGACATTTACTATAAAAATGCATGGCTGATATTTTATGTGTTGTTGTAGGTCTTCTTTTTTTTTCCTGATGTAGGTTACTTCCATTCATTATTTTACTATTGGTACTGTCTTTTTTTCTGTCTGTTTTCCCCGGTTATTTAAATGTTCTTTGCATATTATGGGGGAGTAGGAAGTCAAATGTGGCTAAAGAAAAAATCTTGCTCCATCATCCACTGCTTGAGAATTCATGAAAATGTATTAAATATCAGAACTATACACTTCTCAGGGCTCATTTTGGCTGTACTGTTACAATCCTAACTATAGGGAATACTCTTTGCTGCATATTACATGGGAAAGTAGTGAAAGAAAAGTGTTGACTTCCTCAGTTCACTTAATACTTCATTCATCGAATGGATATAAACATATTTATAGAAAGATGCAATCCACTGAACATGACTCAAGAAGAAATAAAATATCTGAACAGACCTATAACAAGAAAATACATTTGTAACCAAAATAAACTTCCCACATAGAAAAGCCCAGGCCCAGATGGCTTCATTGGAGAATTCTACCAAATATTTAAAGGAAATTTAACACCTATTCTTCACAAACTCTTCCAAAAACTAGAAGAGTAGAGAATATTTCTCAGCTTATGCAGAGACCAGTATTACTATGATACCAAAACTAGACAAAGATATCACAAGAAAAGAATACTGCGGGCCAATTTCTCTATAAATATAGATGTAAAAACTCCCAACAAAATACTAGCAAACTGAATTCCTCAGCATATAAAAAGTGTACACTATGACCAAGTGGTATTTATTCCAGGATGTGATGTTGGTTTAACATATAAATGGCAATAAATGTAGTATACCAATTAATAAATGAAAAAAGTAACTACATAATCATTCCAACAGATGCAAAAAAAATTTTTTTTTGACAAGTTCCTACTACTCTTCCTCTGAAAAACATTCAACAAATAAGGATGAGAAAGGAACTTCTTAACCTGATAACGTCCATCCAGGGAAATTCCACAGCTAATGTCATACTTAAGAGTAAAAAACTGAGTACCTTCTCCCTATGTCTGGTCTTATCACTTCTATTAAACTTCGAAGATTTATTTTATTTATTTGAGGCAGGAGGGGCAAGAGGGAGAGGGACAGAGAGAATCTCAAGCAGACTCCCTGCTGAGCATGAAGCCCCACATGGGGTTCATGAACCTGGGATCATGACCTCAGCCGAAATCAAGAGGTAGACGCTTAACTGACTGAGCCACCCAGGCGGCCCCTCTTCTACTAAACTTGGTACTGGAGGTTCTAACCTGGGCAATGAGGCAAGAAAAACTAAGTAAAAAACATATAGATTAGAAAAAAAAAGATTAAAACTTTCTCTATTCCTAAATGGGATTATCCTGTTTATAAGAAATCCACACATACAGAAAAGAAACTAGTAGAATTAACAAATGAGTTTAATAAGGTTGCAGAATACAAGTAAAATAGAATAATCAGAAAATATAATTAAGAAAACAATTCTTTTAAAATTGCATCAGAAAGAATAAAATATGTAGGAATAAGTTTATCAAAGAAGTATAAGACTTATACATGAAAAGCTATAAATATTAGTGAAAGAAATAAAAGAATACCTAAATAAATGGAAAGACATGCCATATTCATGGGATACTGAAAGACAATAATTTAAAGATAGCAAATCTCCTCAAACTGACCTAGAGATTCAACACATTTCCTATGAAAATCCCAGCTGCTTATTTGTAGAAATTGGCAAGCTAATCTAAAAATTCATATGGAAAGGTAAGGGACCCATGCCAAAACAATCTTTAAAAAAAAAAAAAAGAATAAATTTGGAGGACTCAGACTTCCCAATTTCAGTACTTGTTACAAGTCTATACTAATCAAGTCAGTGTGGTCCTGGCATCGTAATAGACATGTGGATCCAGGCCTGAAATAGACACCTATATCAATGTCTATTTGATAGTGGATAATGGTGCAGAAACAATTCAATGAGAGAAAAAATAATTTTAAAATAAATAATGTTGGTACAATTGGATATCCACATGGGAAAGAATAAAGTTGGGTTTACATCTCATACCATATATTAAAAATTAACTCAAAAGTGATCACTATCTACCACCTCACACCCATCAGAATGGCTAAAATTAACAAGTCAGGAAATGACAAATGCTGACAGATGCTGGCGAGGATGTGGAGAAAGGGGAACCCTCCTACACTGTTGGTGGGAATGCAAGCTGGTGCAACCACTCTGGAAAACAGCATGGAGGTTCCTCAAAAAGTTGAAAATAGAGTTGAAATAGAGCTGAATAGTTGAAATAGAGCTACCCTATGACCCAGCAATCATACTACTGGGTATTTACCCTAAAGATACAAATGTAGTGATCCAAAGAGGCACGTTCACCTGAATGTTTATAGCAGCAATGTCCACAATAGCCAAACTATGGAAAGAACCTAGATATCCATCAACAGATGAATAGATGAACAGATAAGGAAAATGTGGTATATATATATATATATATATATATATATGTACAATGGAATACTATGCAGCCATCAAAAGAAATGAAATCTTGCCATTTGCAACGATGTAGATGGAACTAGAGGGTATTATGCTTAGAGAAATAAGTCAATCAGAGAAAGACAATTATCATATGATCTCCCTGATATGAAGAAGTTGAGAGGCAATGTGGGGGGTTTGGAGGGTAGGAAAGGAATAAATGAAACAAGATGGGATTGGGAGGGAGACAAACCTTAAGAGAATCTTAGTCTCACAAAACAGAGGGTTGCCGGGGGGAGAGAGGTAGGAAGAGGGTGGTTGGGTTATGGACATTGGGGAAGGTATGTGCTATGGTGAGTGCTGTGAAGTGTAAACCTGCCGATTCACAGTCCTGTACCCCTGGGGCTAATAATACATTATATGCTAATTTTTTTTAAAAAGTGATCATATCTAAATGTAAGAGCTAAAACTGTAAAACTCTTAGATGAAAACATATGGGTAAATCTTCTTAACCTTGGATTTAGCAGTATTTTCTTAGACATAATTTCAGAAGCATAAAAAAACAGATGATAGATAATAGGAAATACTTCAAATTTAAATAATTTCATCTAAAGATTGTGCACAGAATGGGAGAAATGTTTGCAAATCATACATGTTATTAGGAACTTGTATCCAAAACATATAAAGACCTTTCATCACTCAACAATAAAGATACAATTCAATTAAAAACTTGGCAGGAGTGCTTGAGTGGCTTAGTCACTGAAGCTTCCCAACTCTTGATTTCAGCTCAGGTCATGGTTTCAGGGTCATGAGATCAAGCCCTGCATCAGGCTCTGCCCTCAACAGGGAATCTACTTAAGATTGTCTCCCTCTGCCCCTCCCACCTTCCTCACTCACTCTCTCTCAAATTAAAAAAAAAAAAAGAAAAAAGAAAAAAACTTTAAAGAACTTGGCAAAGGATGTAAGTGGATCTTTCTCCAAAGAAGATACACAAATGGTCAGTAAGTGCATGAAAAGATGTTTAACACTATCAATAATCAGGGAATATAAATGAAAACCAAATGAGATACCCCTTAATCTACTAGGATGACTAAAATCAGAAAGATGAACAAGGAGTGTTCATTGTGGAGAAACTGGAATCCTCACACATTGCTGATAGGTTTGCAAAGTGGTCTGCCACTTTGTAATACAATCTGGCAATACCTTTAAAAATTAAACATAAAGTTAACATACGACCTAAATCAACTTCTAGGTAGTTACCTAACAGAATTCAAAATATATATCCAAGCAAGAACGTGCACACCAATATTCATGGAACATTATTCACAACAGTCAAGAGGTAAAACAACTCAAACTTCCATCAATGAAGAAATAAACAAATGTGGTACATCCATGTGTTGGAATATTATTTGGCCATAAAAAGGGGATAAATTACTGAAATATGCTACATCATGGTGAACCTTAAAAATATTTTGCTAAGTGAAATGAGCCAGACAGAAAAAGGCCATATGACTCCATTTATTTAAAAAAATTTTTAATTTTTAATTTATTAAATAAAAAAATCCAGTATAGGAGAATCCATGCATACAGAAAGTACATTAGTCATTGCCAGAAGTCTAGGCCAGGAGGGACTAGGGAGTGATTGCTAAGGGGTATATATCTTCTTTCTAGAGTAAGAAAAAAAAATCTAAGATTAGACAGCAGTAATAGCTGCACAACATCAAATATACAAAATAACACTGGAATGTACACTTTAAAAGGGTGAATGTATGTCAGTTTTATCTCAGTAAAGCTGAGATAAAGAAAATCCACGGTATATAGAGTAATACCAATTTCCTTACATTTGAGAACCTAGAAATTTTACATCAATACTAGAGCAATGCTTTTTAATTATTAATGTGCATATAGTCTAGTAGGAATCTTGTTATAATGAAGATTCTGATCCAGCGGGTCTGGGCTGGGGCCTGATACTCTATCCTTCTGACATGCTCACAAGTGACATGGATGCTGCTTTTCAAAAGGCACACTTGAGTAGTGAGCTCCTAGAGTCAACACGGCCGACATGGTGGCCGCCACACAATTATGGCTGCTGAAATACGGCCAACTTGAATTAATATGTGCTCCAAGTGTAAAACATGCATTGGATCCCAATGACTTAGCATGAAAAAAAAATGCCTCAGTCTCATCAGTAGCATTTATACTGATCACATATTGATATAAAATTTTGGGGGCACCTAGATGGCACAGTCAGTTAAACATCTAACTCTTCGTTTGGGCTCAGGTCATGATCTCAGTGTCCTGAGATCAAGCCCTGTGTTGGGCTCCAAGCCTGGCGTGGAATCTACTTGAAACTCTCTCTCTTTCCCCCTCACCTTTTGCCCCTCCCCCACTTTCTCCTTCAAATAAATAAATCTTTAAAAAAGTTGGATATTGGGTTCAATATAATGCTAATTTCACCTACTTCTTTTTACCTTTTTGATATGGTTCCTAGAAAATGTTAAGTTATTTATGTTGCTTACATTATTTTTCTGAGACATTGTTCTCCCAGCACATATTGTCAGTCACCAACAAACTGTGTTGTTGAACTATATAGGACAAGACGTTATCAGTAGCAAGAACATTCTTAGTTGTCATCAGTAGTAAACAGGTCATAGTTCGTAGCACAAACGGACTCTGCTGAATGAATACAATAAAATAAATTAAAAGGGGATATACCCAAAATATTTGGTACAGTGATCCTAAGAAGTGCTATCAAAAGACAAGCAGAAGGAAATTGTGAAAAACGTAAATCTTCATATAACATAACACAGCTGAGGGTTATACCAGTGTAATAGCAGTAGAAAGTATATACACTAGAACAAGGCAAAAAAACTGACTTGGAGAAAAATCTAAAGGGTAGAGCTCAGTAGGAGAGATGCCATGAAAACCAACAGTATATTCATACCAAAATGTAAATTTTACCTATCTGCACTATGGAAAGGTACAATCAAGATTGCTTAATTCCTTCTACTTTAGCAAAAGATGTCATTTGCAAATGCAAATTTTAATAAGACACAGGAACAGGGGTGCCTGGGTGGCTCAGTGGGTTAAACCTCTACCTTCGGCTCAGGTCATGATCTCAGGGTCCTGGGATCGAGCCCCGCATCTGGCTCTCTGCTCAGTGGGGAGCCTGCTTCCTCCTTCTCTCTCCACCTGACTTTCTGCCTACTTGTGATCTCTATCTGTCAAATAAATAAATAAAATCTTAAAAAAAAATGACACAACACAGGAACAAATATTCTCTGGTGTTGAACTAGAAATGGGAAGTAAGGTAAATGAGTCTTTTTTTTCTCTGACTGAAAGATGTGTTGGGGGCTTACATCATTAAGTAAGAATAAAACAGAAATACTTAAGCATTGTTACAGATTTACTCAAGGACAGCCTGAACAGCCACTCAAAGCTGTGTGCTGACACAAAACGGAATGCCGACGGGTAGGTGTAGGAGTCCACATAAAACTATACTGAGAAGAGTCACAAAACATTCATCTTGGCCAAGTGGATGAGTGCAGCTTTGAGGGTGTGACTGACTGCAGTCTTGTAATGTCAAAATGGCACGGAAAAAAAAAAAAAAAAGTGGAAAACCAGGCAAAGATAATGAGACCTTTGTTTCATCCCTCACTTTTTTGTTTTTTAATTTTCTCCAGGACATCAGACCCTTTTATTTATTTATCTTTAAATATTTTATTTACTTGACAGAGAGAGAGAGAGAGAGAGAGAGAACATGAGCAAAAGTTGCAGGGTGGGGAGGCAGCAGGCAGAGAGAGAGGGAGAAGCAGACTCTTCCCTGAGCAGGCAGCTCAATGTGGGACTCCATGAGGGGCTGGATCCCAGGGCCCCAGGATCATGACCTGAGCCAAAGGCAGATGCTTAAAATCTGACATCAGGCACCTGACATCAGACCATTTTAAAAGGCACTCAGTGATACCATATCAAAACATATAAAGTATTATCACTCTTAAGGTCAGCAGCAAAGTTGACTTTCAATGCAAAACTAAAAATAATAATTTTTAAGTTCATGTACACCTTAACTCAATGACCACACATGGATATTCACTAATCAATTTTACTGAAAATTAAAATGACCCCTTAAATTGCAGGTATGTTATACTATCCCAGTCCTCTAAAAAAGGTATTCTAATGAGGAGATCAGACAGTAAGCCACTAATGCCAATAATACATGAGGACTTCCCACTAAGAGAACTGATAATGGAAGAAAGATGTATGTTCCTTTAATGATTTAATTTAATTTAGAGATTTAATTTAGATTGTGGGGGCAGGATGGGCATGGCCAATGAAGAATTCCCTGGCATGACTTGGAGTTCTCATTTGAAAAGATAGGTAGACACATAGATGTAGATAGAATTGAAAAACATTACAAGCAAAAAACATAGCATGTGTAAAGGCTCTGGGGCAGGAGGTTGATGAATTTATAAAACTTAAAATAGGAGGCTAAAGCATAGGGGGAAAGGAAGAGATGAAATATCATAAAAATAAAGTAAGAATCAGCCCAAGTAAATCCTCTTAAACAATGAGAAGCTATTGAAGATATCTAATCCAGAATACGACTTGATTTATTTTTTTTAGATTTAGATTTAAATTTTTAGATTTAGATATAGATTTTATTATGATAAATTGTTGAGAATGTACTGAAGTGGAACTATGAGTCAGGAAGAAATTGTAGTAGTCTAGGTGAGATATGAGGGCTGTTTTGATGGAGATGAGAGAACTCAGATTATAAGGGAGGTAAAATCAATAGGATTTAGTTCTGGGTTGGATATGGAGGTTAAGAGAGGCAGGAGTCAAGGAGGCACAATTAAATAGATACCACTCCCTGCACAGCGGTATGTGAAAAGGACCGTTTGGGTTGAGAGACCTCATTAGTAAGATTTTGGACACTGCAAGCTTGAAGTGCCCCTGAGACCTTTAAGAACAGTTGTTAAGTGCACAGCTGGAAATATGGAAAGGAAGTTTAGCAGAATGGTGCCCGGTTGAGACATAGATCTGGTGTTAGTGTACAGGTTATAAGTAAAGTCATGTGTAGGGATGAAATGGTTTAGGAAGCACGTATAAGTTGTGAGGAGGACATAGAACCAGGGCTTAAGGAATGCAACGTTTTAATAATCTGGTATACAAGAACGATCCTACAAACAAGGAAGAGAAAGAAAAGCCAGAGATGTAAGAGAATAACTCATTTCCTTATTTACCTCACCTGGAATAAAAACAGTCTTCTTTGGATGGGGAATTCCTATTTATCCCTGAAGCCTCAGATAAATTATCATTTTATTTCTTTGGCATGTTCTTAACCCACTCAGCTTCACTGAATATTTGAATACAAAATTCTACTTTGACCCATATAATATTGTCATACGTTTCTTATTTTTTTTTAATTTTTTTTAAAGATTTTATTTATTTATTTGACAGACAGAGATCACAAGTAGGCAGAGAGGCAGGCAGAGAGAGAGGGAGAAGCAGTCTCCCCACTGAGCAGAGAGCCTGATGTGGGGCTCGATCCCAGGACTCTGAGACCATGACCTGAGCCGAAGGCAGAGGCTTAACCCACTGAGCCACCCAGGTGCCCCCATTTCTTATGTTCTTATATACTCTATTGAGGGTAATAGATTATGAAGGGAGATAACTAAATTCTACACTGGAAATCGTATATATTTTTGTCTTGAGACTAAAAATACATCTAGGATGGTTCTTTCAATTTTGATAAAAAGAGGTTAAGTTCTAGGTTCCTATTTAAGTGTCCCTTTTAAAGCACAGAGTATCACATTTAATAAAAAAATGATGATACTGCAATTTGATACTAATGGAGAAAATTAACTGTATACTATGAAAAACTCAGTCACACTTGCAGCTCTTTCTGGAATCTACTATGTCTCGAAAGCATCTGTCCCTACAGTTAATTAAACTTGATTTTTACGTGGTCGAATCCTGCCAACCAGTTTCCAAATACTTTTCATTCCCTATTAACAGTCTGCCGTAGACGCACATTCATTTTTGTTTGTTTGTATTGCTTTACACAAATTGACACCATCCTTGGGAAATGGAAAACTGAAGAGCCAGTGTTCTTATGGGAACAACAATAACAACAAACTTCTCATTTCAGAATTTCATGAATACAGCCAAATCTGCATTTACAATTTCTAAGGCTTCTCCAGCCCAGCTTCGAAATATGATGACCTACAGACACTTTTCTGTTATTTTCTACAGAAAAGGTTGGGGTGGTGGGAGGGAAGGGAGGATAGCCTCTCTTTCTTGGCCATAGAGAGCATTTTATTCAACAATCCTCTCTTTTCTAATACAGAGACAAGAAAGAAAAGAACATCGCTTGGGATAAAACATTCCTCTTAACTTTCAGAGGCTTTTTTTTTTTTTGATGTAAAAAGTTTCAAAAAATGACCTCAAACATGAATGAGTTACTCATCTGTCCTTCTCCACATCTTACTACGAAGAATTTTTCTTTTGTTCTCAATGCAAATGGTCATTGGTTCATTTTCTCTCACTCGGGACAGTTATGTCACATCTCTTGACTAATACGCATGCATTTGCCACTAAAAGACATTTTAACTGAGAGCTGTCACATCCGTCATCTCCACTCGGCCTGGTTAAAAATTTTATCTGCCGTCTTGAATTAATTTCAGCTTGCCTGAGCCCAGCAGGGGAGTTTAGAGTGGTTTAGTTAAATTCTTCATTTTAAAAGAACATTATGGTTTCCTATTTAGAGTTTTCCTCCACATCTAATTTTTGTTTCACATTACTAAAACAATGATATAATTATATATCCATGAAAAGAGGGGGGAAAAAAGGAACAAAAATAAAATAATCATCCAATTGTCATATTTTCCTGAGGAAGCATTTTCTTTTGCTTTGCTTTTTTTTTTTTGCTCATTTCCCTATTTCACAAATTAGCTAGAACCCCACCTAAACAGTACAAATTAAAAAGCAGATATGCAAAAAAAAAAAAAAAGCAGATATGCAGATTTTAGAGGAAAAAAAAGGAAATGGGAACCAGAGCATGAATCTATAGTAGAATCACAAAAGCAAGGGAAAAAAAAAAAAGCAAAATAGGAATAAGGCCTAATCACCAAAATATTTAGTACAGATCACATCTGGGACAAGACTGGGTGGAACCAAATCAATAATCTATTCTCCTTAAAGCTGTTGCTCAACAGTTTGCTTTTCAGACAGCCAACACACACATAGGTCGGTGAGGAAGTTCAAGCTGTGAGTTGGATGAGAGGGAGGTTTGAAGCTGACTGATGTCAACAGACGTATCTAAATCTGTTCTAACCACTACTGGCCTATGGGAATATGAACCCCTGAGCCAAGTCCTGAACTCTTGATAGATGTGCTGTCTTAGAGGTGGCACATGGAGTTTTCTGAGCACGGGAAGAGCTACTGGGAGGGCTGACTAAGAACGTGCAGGGTACTAATGCCCCAGCCAGTGTCACATTTAATAACAAAATGATGATACTGCCTTCTTCACCAGTCTACCTAAAATTCTACTCTCTGCATCCACACATTGTTGCAAGATACCATTAGACTTCACGGTGTCTCCGAGCTTCTCATTAATGTATTTCAGTTAGAAGTGATCTTAATACCTTGAATCAAAAGGAATCCTCAGAATCATTCTCGTTGACTCTAATACTAACAGGAAACTTTCTCAATCGTTTCGTTAAAAAATCTCAAAGAGATATATTGGGAGTTGGAGAGGAGAAGTGAGTTGGGGGGAAATTGGAGGGGGAGACGAACCATGAGAGACTGTGGACTCTGAGAAACAAACTGAGGGTTTTGGAAGGGAAGGGGTGGGAGGATGGGTGAGCCTGGTGGTGGGTATTAAGGGGGGGGGGGGCACCTATTGCATGGAGCACTGGGTGTGGTGCATAAACAATGAATCTTGGAACACTGAAAAATAAATAAATTAATAAAACCTCAAAGGGAGAGGATAGAGCACATGCTTTTACTTTCACTGAATCAAGATCAAGGAAATTGTACCTTTTAATTTAGCTAACTTGGAAGTTTAAAATTCTGTATTAAATTTGGTTGCTAACAGTAAACTAATTTATGAAATAGTGCTGATATTCAGTTTCATATTTAATGGCATTTGTTTGACAAACAGTATTGAATATTTGTAAAATCTCATCTGGTAGGAATTATTTTTGTGTCTCTATTCTAGGAAAAACTGTGAAACCTGCCATATCAGTTATCTCCTCTTTAAGATTATCCTCCCTGAACACTGCATTAAAAATGTATTTATGACTAAAAAATGTGTTTCCTTGGACAAAGAACATGAGAAATAAATGCATAGTGGTAGTTTTGTGTGTTATTTTAACTTTGTACAAGGAATTAAAAACAAGATGTTTAGGTGGTTTTTCTTTTCTGTTATATGTTTACAGGAGTAGAGGCAGAAACAAAATTTTCATGCAGAGAGTATCAGAAGACAGGAAGAAATGCCTCCTGACACTTGGGCTTCCTCCATTGCTAATGTAAACAACTCACAGTGAATCACAATACGTCTTCTTGTAAAACAGGCAATGCAGTATTGTGTTATTAAAATCCTTTTAATCAATAGAAATGATGGAAGTGGCTAAATCAAAAGTGGTAACCAAAATAGTTGGTTGCAAGAGGGTGAGGAGTGGGAGAGAGCATTAAAGGCGGATGCGCCAAAGTGTTTTAAACCTATATCCTTTAAAATTTACTAATTCGGCCATCTGGCAAGTTTACTGCTATTATTATAAATTCTTATTTAAATGAGAATAAAATCACTTGCTGACAGGAAATTAGTCATGCAAGGGCCTGCAGACGCACTGCCTTCTGCCCAGGCCCTGGAACTCTGTGTGCAAAGTTCAAGGCTGCTCATTTGCTCAAACCACATGGGGTAGGGAAAGGCTGACAGCTTTAAGTCTTTCAAGGTATCCCCAAACTCAACAGATCTTTTATAACTTTTGGGGATGTGAGTGTGTGTGTGGGGGGGGGTGAGTATTTATAAATGTCAGATCCTCACCTCAGTTATTTCGTCTTTTTTTGTTAGACCAAATGTTGAACACCCAAAAGAAAAAAAAAAAAAGAAAGAAAGAAAGAAAGATACATCAGTCTGTGTAACTTTTGCGCTAATTCTTGACACAACAAAGTTAGAGCAAAGTGTGGCATTAGCAATAGTATTAAATTAAAACTTCCATTTTGATTCTCTAGAATTATTCTGTCATCCATATACGGAAGGAAAGAAAGTACATCACAAAAATACACACAAACTGTGCTTTACACAGGAAATATTTCTATGGAACTTTTAGTATAATGGGAACAAAGTTGTTTTTGAAAGTACTTTGTCCTGATAAGGTTTAGAAACGAAACTAAGTATTTTATCTTTTTACAGAGATCGTGGCTACTCTTATACAACATTAATATTAACAGAAACTCTAATATAACAGAATTTGTATATTACATTACTTTTTGGAAAAAAGGCACAATTATCACATTAAATTCCCACCTTTTATAGCCCTCTCAAGTAGGTACCAGGATTCCCATTTTTACAGATGAAAACACTGAGCCTCAGGCAGATTAAACAACCCATACAAGGTCACAGAACTATAAAATAGGACTATAAGAGGCAAACTGCAGCATCCTGGCTCAGATCCTCTGATTCAAAACCTAGAAGACTTGAAACAGGATTCTAGTAAACAAGAATGGAAATAAACTGAAATAAGCCAGGTTGTAGCAAACAAGTTGAAAAACAAAGCTGATAGTGTTGTTTCTTCTTAGGTTAAATAACTTCCTAATACAAGCAGATATGTATTGCCTATATCATAGATAAGAGCCCACAGTATATAAATTTACTGCGAATTCCTGAATTTCTTGTTTCTTTGATACATTAGATTAGTCATTCTTTTGCAATGACATCATCTGACGTTTTTTAGGAAAAGTGAGTTTAGAAAAGACCCCAGGTAATATGATTCGTCATCATATTCATAATTGTCTGTGTTAGTGAAAAATATCCCTATCGACAGATAACATCATCAAAATGAGTCTTACCCTGGTTTTAACGGAACCCCTCCCCCATTCAACTTAAAGGGGAAAAAAAAAAAAAAAAAGATTATTCCCACAGAGAAAACTCCTCTTGTATCAACCAATACCGTCTGATCATGCCTCCCTGTCTCCCTACAAGCTGGCTTTGGCTCTTCTGCAGGCAGTAATGAACAGCTTCTGACAGAGCCTCGCCCTCCCCCCCTCGCCCCACCTCCCTGCGTCTATTTAAATTCAAACATGCACAGCTCATGTATAAGCAAACAGGTGCAGGGATCAGGGGCTGCCAAACCCGCAGCGGGCAGGAGGTGCATGTGTATCTCGCCCAGTGTGGCACACCACTGATAGAAGGCGACAAGCCCAGACAATGGGGAGGGTCAGTAGGTGGCTCTTTGATTTCTCTGGCTTCCTGACAGGGCTGGGAGGCTGCAGCTCCTAGAAGAGCTCTCCCCTACAACATTTAAGTATCGGGAAGGAAAATTTTAAAGGACCTGAACAGCAGCAGCCTGTGCTTTCTAATCCCTGCCTTCAGCAGATCCGAAGGGGAGTGTTACCTCAGAAACTTAAGGACACCCGAAGTCCCAAACCGCGCCCGTGATCCGTGGAATTTCCCATGAACAGCAGCAATGGTGCACTTGACACACAAGCATGCTGTAAGATTTTTAAATCATTTTTAACAATGAGCAAGGATTAATTAGAAACCGAGACTGTTGTCGGGGTGTTTATTGTACCTGTGGAAGCCGTCTTTTTCTATCAACACTTTCACACAAGTTTATGCTGCATTTATTTCAGGTGTCTTCATCAATGATCACGTTCACTTGATGATGCGGGGCTAGAGCCATAAAAATGACCTCGTTACACCGTGAAAAGTGCCACCTTGTTATCTTTAATTTTAAAAGATTGGGGCGCCTGGGTGGCTCAGTGGGTTAAAGCCTCTGCCTTCGGCTCAGGTCATGATCTCAGGGTCCTGGGATCCAGCCCCACATCAGGCTCTCTGCTCAGCAGGGAGCCTGCTCCTCGGCCACCAACACCCCCCCCCTGCCTCTCTGCCTACTTATGATCTCTCTCTCTCTGTCAAATAAATAAAATCTTTAAAAGATCCATCATGGCTCTACAGTTTCCCTACTTTTAAAGCATGTGGGAATACATCGAAATACAAAAGGTTATGCAGAGTTTTATTAACATTTTTCAATAGTGTCTCCCTTAACTTACAAAGCAATTTAGATATTTGTATTTTTATGCCTTACAAATGCATATAACCTACCACGCAGTATTTTCCCTTGAGAAAATTAGCTACAGGAATCAGTTATATCTTAGAAAATTAAACTTTTTTTTTGTAACCCTAATCGTTATGGCCAAAATGTTCAATTATCAAACATGTCTCCCTTGAATTGGTATTCATGCTGTTTTCTCTTAATTCTTTTTAACAGATCAAGAGAGGATGAACACCTTTTACTTTGAGAACTTCTATGTTTGATTTCCTTAGCTCCTAGAGATGTGCAGTCTCTACATTGTCCACGGATCCCATGTTCACCCAGCTGAGCTGCACTGGTCACTCTTCAGAGCTCTACTGTGGCCATACCAGACTCTAAGCTATTGAAGCAAGCCCACAAATTTCCCCGATTGATTTTCAGTGTGAATCCGATTGACTTCATTATTTACAATATCAATATTTAAAAGCAAATGGCAAAGATAAATATACCAGGGACATTGACAGCTTCCTACAATGATCCATATTTTTACATTTTGATAGATTAAAACAAACGCTCAGAGAAGTGTCTACTGCCCATTTTTATCATCACGCTCTACTGAGCAAGGTATTAATAAATAATTACTACACAGGCTCACGCTATCTTCGATATTTGAGCCCTGACCCTGATTGAGAACAAAATATATCTAAGTTTATCATAAAGCTTACCTCTCGGAATTGATAAAAATTCTTACTTCCATTGATCAAAATTCTACTTACTTCCACCTCCTTCTCCCGGTTAGCTTTTTATACTTCCTAAAAATTAGTAATACAACTTCATACTAGAACTCCAGGGTCATATATCTTGTCATCATTTTATCTGTAGAGCAAAATATTACTATATTTTATTCAATATTTCATTGAAGCTTACAAAGTTTACTTAAACTGTGTTAATCTTTTTTCTTCTTTTCAAACAAGGTCATGTACATGATTATTATTTATAATATACAAAAGTAAAAATACAGTATCTTTTTTTTTTTCAGTAGAACATTCTGGGAAAAAAGCTGCCATGAAGAAATCATACATGAAATATGTTTTTAAGAATTTTTAAATTTTTAGGGGTCCCTGGGCCGTTCAGTCAAGTAAGTGACTGACTTCTGATTTTGGCTCAAGTCCTGACCTCAATGTCCTTGAGTCAGGAGTCTGCTTGAGATTCTCTCTTTACTTCTCTCTCTGCCCCTCCCTCCACTCACGGGCTTTCTCTCCCTCTATAGTCAGTAAATAAATTTAAAAAAAAAAGAATTTTAAAATTTTTAGAGCGGCAACATGTTCACATATGAAATACTCATGAAGAAAACTGATGAGACCATTATCAAGGGATAAATTATGTGGGGGAAAAAACTAAGTTCAATGGGACTTCAAAGCAGATAGGGTCAACACAATGGATTTGTGGGAGAGTAAGTCTTGATACTGGAACTACTATCAATTTTTACTGTAGGTTATATTTAAAAGAAAGAAAATGAAGGATAAACTGGTTAAACAAGAAAAGGCATAGAGTCAGAAATAAACATTAACATAAGTGGGAGATGAGGGGCATGGCCTGTATAGAGAGCCATTTCCTGAGAGAAATTATGAAATAAAAGGGCTTCACAAATAAAGTGGGATCAGATGATGCATGGCATTCATAATCGGTCATTGAAGGTTGGTCTTTTTTTTTTTTAACTTAATCTGACGGACGATGTGCTTTAAGAAAACTGTCAAGGAGAAAGTAAATTTTTCATGACAATACATTGTCAGGAAGTTTATAGCATGGAATGGAGTAGCAAAAAGTGTAGAAAGGGTATCAATAAGTAGGAGGATATCAGAATAGTGACTATGAAAAAAATGGACCGGAAATGAATGTCAGAGTAATTCTGGAAGAATACCAATATTTACATATCCAAGAATTTAGCAAAAATACACAATATTGGATTGAAGTGGTGATAACGTGCTTTACTTCTTATTGTCTTTATTTGGTTAAAACTGGTCCCCAAGTATTAAATACAGCTGAAGAAGGCAGTGTGTTATATAGATCTTTTAATAGTTATAAAGATGAAACCAGAGGGGGAGACAAACCATAAAAGACTCTTATTCTCCGGAAACAAACTGAGGGTTGCTGGAGGGCAGTTGGGTGGGAGGGAGGGGGCGGCTGGGGGATGGGCCTCGGGGAAGGTAGTGCTATGGTGAGTGCTGTGAATTGTGGAAGACTCATGATTTACAGACCTGTACCCCTGAAACAAATATTACATTATGTGTTAATAAAAAAAATAAATAAAAACATGAAAAATATATAAAGTGACATCTAGCACTGTAAGTGGGTGACTTGTATGGTATGTCAGTTATCTCAAAAAGTTGTTTTTTAAAAAATGGTGTCAGGGAGGTGAATTGAGGAATGGCCATAAAGCATTACAGTTAGAAGTTTGCTTCTGTTGCTTGCTTGTGTTAAGATACACAGAGCCCAGATTCAAATTGGCTTTCCCAATTGATGTAACCTTAGGTGAATTTCTTCATTTCTCCTGGCCTCAATCATTTTTGTTTTCCAATGACTGCTGGGGGACAAGCTCTGTGCTGAGTGTTGGGGAAACACGCTTCTCATCTGCAAAAACACACCACCCTGAGCTATGCTGAGGCCAGAATGAGATTCTGCATGGGCTTAGCCTGGCATTTGACCCACCTCAAGCCCTGGAAAAAGGCAGCTGCCTTCCCTTACTCCGATGGCAAGCTCCAGAAGGCTCCCTTTTAAAACAAATAGAGAATTGATAAACCCTGTGCTCCTTGAAGGCACCCAAGTGTGAAGAGGAAGTGAAGGGACAGAACTTCTCCCTCCATTAATCCTGGTAGGGAAGCCTGAGAACTGACTTGCCACTTAGACCATTTATTTTGTGTTCCACATGTAGAAGAAATAGGCTCCAGTAGCACACAAAGCCAAAGTCATCAGACAAAGCTACCTTTCAGACTCTGCCATTTCTCCTCCTAAAAAAGTTAATTCTATTTTATTAGCCTTTCTATTAGAGTAATATACTTAATATTAGCCTATCCCATATAGGCACTCCTCAAGAAATGTGTCACTTTAGAGGAAAAAAAAAATCTCAATCTAGCTTTCTCTGAAGACATATATGTGTCTACATGTGAGTGTGTGTGTTCTTATGCCTTGGGTATATAATTAAATAAACTTGTGTACAAGGATATTTCCACTATATATTCAAAGTAAATGATATATTAAGAGTTTAAGACTATCAACTATAAGAATATTGTTTCCTGACTAAATTATCTTTTAAAATCCATCTGTAAATTTAATTTTAAATTTAAACTTAAATCTTTAAAATTGGATAAAGGTGACCTCAGGATCTGACTATGTATGTGCACACGGATATTTCTAATAGCCTTTAGATACAGATGTGACAAATGGAAGGAATGAAAGAGAGAGAGAGAGAGAGAGAGAGATTTTTCTAAGTTTCGGTAACTTTCAATTTATAAGTATAATTTATGAGTAACTCAGTAACTTTCAATTTATAAGAATGCAGAAGTGTGCTAACTGGAGACTACTTTTAATTGAGTATATGGTCTTCAGTCATTTTGAGAGTACATTAGCTGAATGATTTGCCAGCTTTTCCAATCAGTAAACACGTAGTATAACATAAGAGTAGGGGATACCATGGTGTTAGCACCATTTCTGCAATAGAGTTTTACCCAAGGATGAGCAGAAATGAAAAATCATTCAGTAAGCCTGTTTGGTCAGCCTCTAATTTATCACGGCTTACATCTCTTGCCTGCCAGCACAGCCGAATTCATACGTTATTGTCCCAAACCTGTCACTTCCTGGACTGCTTTTTAATCTTCCTCCCTGAATTACATTCAGAAAGGTCACTGCTATCCAATTAGAACCTTATCAAAGATGCACACGCAGTCCGGATTCACGCTTATCGAGAATGGGTCATAAATCCAGAAATTGCACATCACAAAGTGCCATTACCATAATGAATAACTGAGGAGAGGATAAAAAAAAGAGTGACAAAACACCTGTGTATTTTCCAGTCTTTGACTCCCTTCTTGGGGGGTGTCAAGAAAGGTGAACAACTAGAATGTAGGCAACAGGGCACAGAGAAAAAAAGAAGAAAAAGCAATGGTCCTCAAGAGTGTCAGCACGAGCATGTCATTCTGCCTGAAGACATATATGTCTAGGAACAGCGAGTGATGATAAAGTCTATCTACTGTGAGAAGCTTATATATTTCACTTTAGAATATAAAGAAGGAGTGAGTGCTGCTTGGCCAGAACATAGAAATATATACCCACAACACTTTATACTTCTATACAGACTTTAATTCTTAAGGATCTGAGATAAATAGGACTCACTACAAGATTAGGTCAGATTTATGCATTTCAGGAAATACATAATACAATTTCTTTTTAATCCTAGATTACCACATTGGGTCATAACTTTCTGGGAAAGTGACGGTTTCTTTCATCCTGAAAGCAAATGTCCCACTGACAATCTATCACAGCATACCTGTAGGTAACCCACTACCCAACATACACAGGATGCGGTAAATAAAAAATTTGATTTAAACAAGTGAGAAGGGAGGATGGGATATTTTCTTTCATTTTATTGATATATAATTGGCATGCAGCGCTCTGTAATTTTAAAGTGTACAGCATAGTGACTTGCCAGTAAAGATTCACTGTGCAGGAAGGATTTATTGCCTTTTTTTTTTTTAAGATTTTATTCATTTATTTTGAGAGGGAGAGAGAGAGTATGAATGGAGAGGGAGAGGAAGAAGCAGACTCCCGTGCTGAGCAGGGAGCCCAACTTGGGGCGCAATCCCAGGACTCTGGGACCCTGGGATCATGACTTGAGTAGAAGGCAGATGCTTAACCAACTGAGCCACCCAGGTGTCCCAGAATTTATTACCTTCTAAGAAGATGAGGAAGTAGAATTTCTATAGATTTTTCTTCCAATAGTAAGTCTTTAGAGTATTTATAAAAAGTGAGGCAAAGAATTTTAGGAAAATATCTGATTATACAAAGTACCCCATTTTAACCTCCCGCCATATTCTCTTACATTAAAGTGCTGGGACACCTGAACCCGGGCTAGACTCACATGTTGACAGGAGTGCGGGAATTCTAATACCTGAAGACCATTTGAGCACAAACTCTCCATTGCTAACGTGTTTGTGATCTGCTCTCTTTACGTTTTCAATGTCAGTTACCAGCGCACTCAGTAATGCGTTATTTCTATGAATGCTGATTCCAGGGAGACTGGGAGGTACTGTATAATTAAATGTAAATGCATCCCTGACTTAATCGGAACAGTGCTGATTTAATATCAAATTTATTATATGAAGGAAATACCTCTCTCCTTACCCCTTCAGTGTTTAGTGAACAGAGCTGTGTGTCTTTATCCCTCTGATGGTCTTAGCCAAGTTTTTCATTCACCCAGAATCCAGTTATCAAAAAGAGCACCCCTTGCGCTCCACTCAGCTTTAAAACATTTCATCTCCCTCTAGAAAACTAAGCTGGGTTCAGAAAAAAATCCCACTCCTTCGAAGGCACTACAAGGTCATGCTGTTAACAGAAGCATTTGCATTCCGTCAGGGTGCTCATAGTCCATGTTTAACAAGCGGAATGTAATTGTCCATTCGTGGAGCTTAAAATTACAACATCTCCCCAGAACCATATATCTGCGGTTGACAAAGGCAGGGCACACAGCCACCCTTCCTTCGTCCCCCCCGCCTCCGGTTTTCTGTAGGGTTCTGACTTTCAGCTGGTCACGAGGAAGTAAAGATATACTCCCAGTTTTTTGATGTCGACAAGCATGTCATCTATAACGTGGGCTCTGACATGTGGCGTTGTCAGGATTTGCCTTGATGGGAAAGTGATTGACCTTTGCTCATAATTATCAAAACAAGGGGAAGAAAAGTGACTAGAGAGGCAGCTGCTACTTCGGCTGCTGTCCAACTTCAGAGAAAGTGGGGACGAGAGGTCTTTTTAAAACATCTGAGCGCCAAAGACATGGCCGACAGGAGCACAAAGCTGTACTGAAAGTGGGCACAGCATTAACACGGACGTACTCTGCGCGGGTGCTCTGCTGGGAGGATGTGCTGATCTTTCTTGCTCAGAACTGTTAGGCTATTTGAACTGGCTTCAGATCTGCCTTATACAACCACACTTTCAAATCACTCAAGGAACCGAAGATTCAAAAACAAACTCAAGGCAGTAAATCGTATCTCCATTGTTAAGCCCTTAAAATGTTGGCATATCTAATTGCAGCCAGGCTGCTTAGGTTCCAAGGACAGTCTATTACTGGATCTAAAATGCAGAAATTTTAAAATGTGAATGGAGTATTACTAACGGTATTAAATACATGGAAGATTTTTTATTTCATTAAAATATTCAGAAGATTTTTTTGGGGGGTCTAATACCAGGTTTGTAACATCAGGATATTGTTTGTATCTAAATTTTTCATGTATATATTTGTTTGCATCAGGGCTGTGGGGAGCAGCTTGTCTTCATTCTGTGCTCTTGAGAATCACCAGGAAGAACTGAAACGTAGACTTTCAGCCTTTTTCTTGACTGCTCTTTTCGTCTGTTCTCTATTCAAACACATTTTCCTATAGACCCAGAGGTTAGAACTGCTCAAAACTGCTCAGATCACTCCTGACCACTTTTCCTGACCATATAATTTTATAATCAATTTTCATTTCACAAATAATTTTAAACACCGTTCAATGGCTAACTTATGGTCTAGCCTCGACACCTTGTACTATCCAACACAGACCCGGACATTTTTCTTTCTTCACAACCAGACACTTCCGACCTTGTGTCCACGCATGTGTTTTCTCCTCGCCAAGAGTGGAAACCTACAGTTGGCCAAGCCTCCTTCAGCTCTGGAATCGTTTCTGTTACTCCACATTCGGCTCGCTTGCTCATGGCCACTTTCTGGCATCAAATGGAACACAGAAACAGTCCTTCCAAGTCTTTTCACCTCTGTTATCAGTTACACTGTTGACTTAGAACTAAAATGGAACATTAAACAGGGGATAAACACACACACAAGGTTTTTAAAAACAACTTCCACCTGGTACCTTTAGGGACTTTTAATCATCATTTCAGTCCATTTTTTTTTTTTTTTAAAGATTTTATTTATTTATTTTGAGAGAGAGGCAGTGAGAGAGCATGAGCGAGGAGAAGGTCAGAGGGAGAAGCAGACTCCCCGTGGAGCTGGGAGCCTGATGCGGGACTCGATCCCGGGTCTCCGGGATCATGACCTGAGCCGAAGGCAGTCGTCCAACCAACTGAGCCACCCAGGCGTCCCCATTTCAGTCCTTTTATTGGTTTCTTCCTACAGCAACTGGTCTCTCCCTTCTGCTGATCACAGTCCATGCTGTATCTCTAACATGAAAATATGTTTCGGAGTATTCTAAACTAGATACACAAAAGATTCTGTAACAGTTTGTATATCTGTATTTAAAAAGATCTTCTCCATTCATGATTTTGTCATTACCTTGAAAGTGTCAGGGTACCAAAATTATTATTGAGAACAGGTTCCCTAAACCATATTTCAGTAGTTTGGTGGATTAAGCATATGCAGGAGACATTAGGATGCACTGGACTCTTCTGGATAGTATGAGTAATTAATTGTATTTTCACAAAATAGAATGACAATGAAAAGAGACTGTGGTTGTTCAACAGATGTTGTGTGTTTCGGGGCACAAATTGAAGAGTAAAGGAAAGCTAGTAGAGAAACTAGAAGTGCTTATGGTATTGATCTAAAGAAATGGACTATATCTTCAAATAATCTATCATTATTATAATAATTCATAAACTGTATACTGCAAGGGAAATTTCGGAAGAGATAAGAAAGAAAGTTGATGATAGCCTGTCAGATTCAAATGCATGTGAGAGCCAATTATGTGTTGAAGTCTTCCATCGTGTCTAGAATATTGTGAATGCTAAAACCTTGTATTAAATTTAATTGTTTTTTACTTGGAGGCTCTGCACAGAGAACTTCTCTGTCAAGGTCACTGTGGTTATGGGGATAGCCTAGTTCTAAGAGAGAAAGAATTCTGAATACCCTGGGCTGTATTTCACTCACTGAATTTTCACCTTAGGCATATAGGACTGAGCAAAGTACATCTCCCCCTCTACATCTCCTTACTGGACAATCGACGCTTAGGAACAGGCAGCCATTTAGAGCATTACTCTTAAGCAGACTTGTTTGTGCTCACTGGACTGTGCAATTAGAATCCCCTAGATAACGGGGCAAGAACTGCCCTCAAAATTGGTGGAGTAGAGCCAGAGTTTTAACAACTTTGATCATCATTTAGTTTGTGACTTCTCAAGTTAAACACAAATTAAGTTAAACACAATTTAAGTTAAAACACAAAGTTAAACACAAATTTAAAAAAAATTAAATTTAAGATATTATATATATCCTGTCATTAAATCCCCTTGTGATGGCTTTCCTTCCTTGGGAAATGCTTAGAAGTAACATAGTAATAGTTACTTTAAAGAACAGCGGACTCCTGGGGCTCCTGGTTGGCTCAGTCATTAAGTGTCTGCCTTTGGCTCAGGTCATGATCCCAGGGTCCTGGGCTGGAGCCCTGCATTGAGCTCTCTGCTTGGTGGGAAGCCTGCTTCTCCCTCCCCCACTCCCCCTGCTTGTGTTCCCTCTCTCACTGTGTCTCTCTCTGCCAAATAAATAAGTAAAATCTTAAAAAAAAAGTAGACCCTTTAGTAAAATCATCAAGATTTTACTAAATCTTACATCACCTAGGCATATTTAAGACTAGAAAGAAAAATACATTTTCTTGCCTTTTCTTAGTTACATAAAAAGATGAAAGATATGGAGGTATGAATTAAACAGTAGTTTTCCTTAATACAACTAGAATATATTATTCTCCAGAGGAACAACGATTAAGAAGCAACAATTCAGCATCTCTTAATGGAAAATAGTACATTAGCATTTCATGAAATTCTTAAAAAAACTTAAGAAATTCTGACTCAAGCCAAGATAAAATTTTAATTTAAAAAAATCTATTTTTTTATGAAGAGGACTCTGAGATTTATTCTGAAGATCTCTTATAATCCATTTACTTCTGCCATAGTTAAGAATAACATTTCACGGGGACGCCTGGGTGGCTCAATTGGTTGGGCAGCTGCCTTCAGCTCAGGTCATGGTCCCAGAGTCCCGGGATTGAGTCCCGCATCGGGCTCCCAGCTCCACGGGGAGTCTGCTTCTCCCTCTGACCCTCTCCTTTCTCATGCTCTCTCTCACTGTCTCTCTCTCAAATAAATAAATAAAATCTTAAAAAAAAAAAAAAAGAGTAACATTTCACTTTTGGAATTCATCACCCTGTAATACAATATTCTGTGTACAACCTGGAAATGCGAAGTATCTGCCAGAATTTAATCATGTTCACAAACTCCCAAGTCCAGAATATTTTAAAAAGAGGTAAAGAGGAGAGAAGCACATCTTTAATACTGCTACTATCTCTGTATATCGTGCTACAGAAAATTCCTTTCAGACAACAAGTTAAGAATAATGAATGCATGTTTAAGTTTGGAAACAAACATTGCACATGCTACACGGAAAGTTCAGATGAGAACTCTCGGCAATTATAAGTCTGCTCTCAATATTTGCCTTTTCTTTATTCCCCCATTTATGTTAACATGGAGTACCACGAGTCATTACATGAAGTAAAGAGTTAGAAAATCATTTAAAATAAAGTCAGTCTCTTCAAGATCCTTCGTGTGAGTTATGAGAAAATTTAGAAGGGTAGCTAAGCCCAATGTTTCCACAACCAGCTCTATTATTTTAAGATCCCACTTTGTCTGGAAATCTAGATTTGATTGTAGAGCTAGAACTAAGACAGACCATGGTAGATTTCAAATAGAAGATCAACTCAGAACCCCGACAAAGTACCATGTTGCTATTTGTTCTGGTTGGACATATCATAAAACTGAAGTTTAAACTCCATCATTGCCAACAATTAAAAATCACGACCCAGGAGTTTTGCATGTTGAAGGTTGCCAGTAGTATTGTCAAGAGTGTGTAATTGCTGCACACGGCCCTTAGGACCGGCTTCGAGGCTGATCTGTGAACCACTCAATCCCAAAGCACAGATACCAGCCGCAGTTAATGACATCTTCTAGCTCCTTCTAGTCATCTTCTAGCTCCTATACCTGCCGCCTTGCAAACAAATAGCCACAGCAGCAATGGGGCGGGGTGCGGGGGTGTGGGGGGGAGGGCTGCTCAGCGAACAGCAGATACCATATTTATCATAATCACTATGATCCACGGTAGAGGAAAATCAATTTCTCTTAATCGAGTAGAGTGACTTATTAAGGGTTATGAGTCCTGGCTGGATAGCTGTACTGATTTGATTATGTTGGGAGGGAAATTAGCAGTAGCCTCCTACACAGTCTTTTCCTTTGTCTTCAGGCTCAGAGTTTGTTATTAAATTATTATCTTATAAAAGCCTTCGTGAGCAGGTCATGCTTTGATCAAGAGGAAACTGAGAAACAAAGTGCTGAAAGGTTTCAGAAGTGCTGACAGGTGACATGTGAACACAGCAGCCTCACTGCAGAGCCATTGGTTTACAACTGAAAGGGTTATGCCCATGCCAACATTGGAACCTTCTTGAAAGAACCCCAGTATAAGCTAACCTTTGTCCTTCGATTTCTCCCTCCTGTTTTTCATACTACAGTCTCAGACATCTGGAAAGCAAGACACCTTGTTATGTTGTCTGAGAAGAATAGATCAGTAGGTTAAAAGATACATGTTTTTAATCATTAAAGAACACTTTGACCAAAATCAGTGGCAAAAAATAAAAAATTAAGTGTGCATTTTTTTAAACCCTCTGTATTTTTAAAAGGTGACAAATCATGCACAAAAAGTGGAAAAGATGCTGTGGGAATAACTTTATAAAGTATTTCCTCACAAGAACCACCTCTCCTTGACTTCTTGTCTCTGATGCAACTTTTGGGAAAGAAAACAGAATAAATTTCAGTTGTTTTCACTTCTATTTTTCTGAACAGTTTTGGTTGGAATTTTACAAACATGTGAGCACCACCAAAATTGTTTCCTTCTTAGTAAATACAGAAATAATAAAATGATTAGGTGTCTCTTCCAACATATTTAACAACCAAATATGGCAGGCGAGTAAAAATTACCATCCTTTGTAAATAGATCTATTTTATAAATCATCTGCATGTACAACCAAATATGTACAATTTTTCTTAGTAATAATATTTCAAAATGTCAACAGAAATTACTGGGTGAATTTTTGTTAGGAGCAAGCATTAAAAAAATTAAAGGAATCCTAAGACAGAATGTGTTTTAGCTGAGCAAAACACTAGATTTCTTTCTGTTTCTCTTTTGCAAAATACCATAATCCATGAGATGTACGTGATTCCTTTGATAATCATACACTTGTGTTTTATACATGTTAGATTTCAAACATTTGGTCAGTATATAGCTATGATTTCTTTTGATGGTCTCTTAAAGGAGTTGCAGTCTAATTTCCTCATGAGTGAAGTTTTATTGTTAGTACATGATATTAACAATGGAATGATGCAATCTTAGAAATAGGACAGTCTGGGATCCATAATTTTTGTTACTTTGAAAATAACAACATATATTCTCTGTTTCCTCTCTCCAGTGGCCTCATCATTGTCCCCTCAAGAAATACCTGACATAAAATGAAAAATTTTTATCCCATAATCTCCCTTCATATTTCAACCCTCATTTAAATGGCTTTTTGGTCTCCATCACCCAGGAAAAAATTGAAATTGTACTTATAAACCATAATTGTTGCAAAATGTTTTAACTACACATTTTATCACATAATTAAATAAGTACAGCAAGATTAAAGGAAACAGGAAGTTAAAAGTTCTTTATATGCTTGTTTATTTCATATGTTGCATTCTAGAAAAGATTAACAGACATCTATCCATTCATTTCTCTCGGCATATTTTCATTTTTTGCATATATTCATTTTTATAACCCTGCAACCTAGCATACGGCCCAACACACAGAAGATGTTCAAAAGATACTCACTGAATTAAACTCAACAATACTATAGGCATATCAAACATGGTTTACACGAATTATTTTCTCTCTTTAGAATTTTCATTTCTGTTAGTAGTCCTCATTTTTCTTGCACTTCCAATTACTGGAGACATTTCCATACTCTAGAGGCTAAAAACTGCTATACTTAAAAAGTCAGTGGTCAAAAGAGATTTAATGACTGGATAGAAACTTCCATTAGCCTATTAGGAATAATGAAAATCTTCCAAATCTACTGATACGTAGTTCATCTATTTCATCTAACGTCTATAAAGGCATTTTTGGCTGATCAAGCAGTAATGAAGAGTGACTTTTTCATGAGGGCTTTCCCTGTGGTATAAACAATTATATTTGTGAGTATAATGATAGCCCAGTCCAAATAGCCCTTTCTCAGAGTTAAAACTACTATCGCTAGTTTGATGATAAATTTGAGTCTGATAAAATTGACACATTACACCAAAAAGACCATATTAATCAGAGAGAGTTAGAGAAACATTTGCTACTGAGCTCTATGCAGCATCATTTTATTGCTTATCAGTCAATAATCGCCAAACACATTCAAGTACTCTGTCTCCTGGCTGAGAGAAATTAAAACTACAATAAATCTTCTGACATACAGTATTACAGTATTATTAAACACCATCATTCAATACTACGACATTGGATAAAAATCACAACCCCATAATAAATCATATGTATTTGTAGGTAAAGATTAAAATATACTTATCTTTATTCTCATAATTTTATGAGTGAGCCATGGGAATATATTAGGTCATATTCTAAAGGAAACTATTCAACTAATCCATTTTGAATACACTTTAAATGACTGACATCAAAGGAATTCACTTAATAATTTAATAATGTGTTTTCTGTGTCTTTAATAATCAGGTTTTAGAATATTGTTTTTAAAAACACAGACACATTAAAAAAATACAAATAATTTACCAAAAGTGGTATTAACTGTTTTCTAATTAATTTAATACTTCCTTTGCTAAATGGTCAAATTTGATAGGAACTTAGGAAACTAAAGAGTTGTTCCTAAATTCTCCAGTCTCACAGTAAATTATAACAAAGAGTGCAGAAACTATTATATTTATTCAACAAATTTTAATTGGACATTTATAATTATACTAAGCACTTTGATATGTGTCATAGATTTAAAAAATTCAGAAATAAATAGTTCTGCTGTCACTGAACTTAGAGATTATCAACAATTTGCTTTTCATGTTTACATATCCCAAAGTTTGTATATTGCCCCTTATGTCACTGGCAGCTCCTACAGTAATAGACTTACAATCTCCTGACCAGTGACTCTTTTGTTACTAGAAGTCTTTAGTCACTAATTGCAGTTGACTTAAAATTTACTTGCCACCTGGGTCCAGCAAAGTACTGGATGAATAAAGCATTCAAGTTGTGGGTAAATCTGGTTTGAAGGGCATATGGAGATCTGGAGAGAACAAGACTTACCTAAAAGCATATATACAATTAGAACACAACAATAGCAAAACACCGTGAAGGCTAACAGTCTATCTATACTTAGTCTTTGGGCCATTTGTTCTAAATTATGAAAAACAAGACAGATAATTCAAATACCTCCAGTGTATGTCAGGGGAAAGGTGTATGTAGTGGGGGAGGGGGTATCCTTCATCCATCAGCATTAAGTCTAGGATTCTATCAAACCTATGCAATTGGAAAGGTAGAAATTACATCCATGTAAAGAATACAGTGGGTCTGTACATCTCAGTTACTTTAATGTCATTTTCTCTTCGCTAGCTGTCTAAAACTTCTCCAATAATATGTATCAAAGGGGAAACCAATAAGAGACTCTAGCACTCCAATAAGAAAAAACAAAAGCCAATTTAAAAATCTATTTCTGTAGTTAATACAAGTAGTTTACATACACATGCAGACACACACACAAGAAGTTCACACATAAGCAGTGTTATTATTAATATTGCCAATATAACAGATAAGTAAAATGATTATGGAAAATTATATATGCATTAATTTTGAACTAATCAGTAAAAATCATGGAGGTTACTCTGTTTTTCCATATAAAATTAGAAAATCTTCAGGCCGCCTGGTGGCTCCGTCGGTGAAGTGTCTGCCTTCAGCTCAGGTCACGATCCCAGGGTTCTGGGATCGAGCCCCGTGTCGGGCTCCTTTTTCAGCGGGGAGACTGCTTCTCCCTCTCCCTCTGTCCCCACCCCCAGTCGCTCTCTCTCTTTCCAATAAATAAAATCTTCACCAAAAAATGGCAAACCTTCATTTATGCACACGCACACGCACACACACATACACAAGAACATGAAAAGAAGATGTTTACTTCATATAGAACAAGTTCTCAAGTATCAATAAAAAAGCACTGTAATAAGGAAAAAAAAAACATTCAAACAACATGAATAGCCAATTCACAAAAGGAGGAAAGAAAAAAGACAATACTTACACAACAAAGTTTTAGCCTTGCTAGAAATACACCCTTGGGCATTATGTAGTTTAAATTGAAACAGCCTTACTGAAGAACTCACAAAACTGTTGAGAATATCTATACCCAATGACTCAACAATTCTATGTGTGTGAATTTACTTGAGAAAAATAATCAGGAATGTGTATAAGGATTGTTATCATCATATGTCCTTTGTAGTTCACATATTCATATGTAACCCTGAAAATTTAAAATGACTTAAATACTCAATGATAAAAAATTAGAAACTTAGCATACAGCATGAAAAAAAATGTGCAGCATGGTGAAAAAGAAGATGATATGAGAAAATATTTATAAAATGCAAATAAGCAAGATGACATAGTTACAATGGTAACCTGAAAAAAATTGCAAAACACATGCACAGATATAAACATGCAAAAATATGTTATCCACAAATCATTAACAGAGGACTTCCAAGTAGTTTTATTTTTGTATACTTACATTCACATATTTTTCAAATTTTTGCATTGAATATGTAAACACTGAGCACATAAGCTATAGGAGGCCACAAATGACTTTTTCCTGGTTCATTGACAAACATATCCTAACTTGGCACTGAACCTGGTACACAGCAGGCACTCAATAATCATTTGCTTAAAGGAATGAAAAGTATGTATAAATTTTTAAACATTCCCAGTCTTCATGATTCATAAATGAATCAATCTTACAAACTCTAAAATTATATGTATAATGATCACAACCACCTTATAAGGCTAGAATCCTCATCCAACTTTATAGGTGAAAAAAAACTAAGATTTAGAAGTTAAATAATAATAATTTAGAAGTTAAATAATAAGAACTTAATAGGTAATGTATGATAAGTGATCTGTAACTAGAATTGAGTCGAAGCTCCTCGGTTCCCATTTCATTCCTTTGGCATCTCAACAACAAACTCACCTGATTGTTGAGCTGCTGGTCAGAATCTTACTCTATATATATGACATACAATATAGTTACAATATATGATAAATTTTATCTATTTATCTATCTTTATATATATATATATATATATATATATATATATATATAACATTTATTTATTTGCTTGGACAACACAAAACTTTACCCTTAACTGATGACATACCAAAAAGGAAGCATGTCATAATAGTTTTCCTTTTAATTCATCTCTTAGGACAGACAAAATGCCAATTTTAGGTGGAGACACTATTAGAAAAATACCATGTAACAGGCTCTCTGCTCAGCAGTGAGCCTGCTTCCCCCCTCTCTCTCTCTGTCAAATAAATAAATAAAATCTTAGAAAAAAAAAAAGAAAAATACCATGTTAAATTTATTAGCAGATAGGAGATACCCAACAGATAAATAATCCACACAATGAAAATGTACTTTTCTTAAATGCACTTTTTTCAAAAAATTAGGGCCAACTTTAAGTCAAATTTGTAACAGTGTTCTCATAAAGGATATCTCTGTTAATATAAGAACTCTGTAATCCATGATGTGAGATAAGCTGTAATGAAAAGACATTACTGTGATTGTTTCTTTCTTTCTTTCTTTTTTAACATTTATTTATTTTAGTGTGAGAGTGGAGGTGGGGGGCAGCCGAAGGAGAGTCTCAGGCCAACTCTGCCAGCACGGAGCCTGATGTGGGGTTCAATCCCAGAACCCCAAGATCCCAACCTGAGCCAAAACCAAGAGTGGGGCTCTCAACCCACTGTGCCACCCAGGTGCAGCGACTGTAAAAGCAAAAGAAAAGAGGACACAGCGGAACAGAAGAAAGTGCAGATGCAGAGCTATGAGAGAAATGAGGACAATTGTGTGTGAGAATACCCCAGAAATGAGAAATGATGAGACGAAATGGGTTTCATGTGGAAGACGGAACACGGGATTATTGCACTTGAAACAAAAAGACTATGAGGATCCTTCTGAATGCACGAAATTGTAGAGATGCATGTATAAATTGCAGAGTTGCAGAAGGAAGAGGGTGGAAAGGCAGGGTTTTCTTTAAGTCAAAATTTCGACATGACTTTTAATTAACCAAGGGAAAAAAAGTTTCAAAATCAAATATACAGGAAACATATTGCACAGAGATTTCAACGTCTTTCACAAGGAAATAAAAATAATTATTGTGCATCCATATTCCTTTTTTCTCTCAAGCATAACTTTAAAATGTTGATAGAATTCCCTGGAGAACTTGTGCTGAAAGCCTGACGTTAAACTACTGGGGAACATACGAATGAAAAGCGCTGAATAATTTATCATGAACTGGTGACTGTGGACAGAAATGTCTAAAATAAGCTGATATAGACTTAACGATCAAGAAGAAAACAACTAAAAATATGAACTGGAAATACCAAACCACAAGGGATAATCTTTTAAATCCAGTGTTTGCTACTGTATTTCTCTTACATAAATTGGAATCAGTAAATCTGATTTGTGAATTTTAAGTAGTCCAATCATGGATCAAACAGATGATTACTTCATTGCCTCTATAAAAACACGGCTAGGTAACTGATTCAAACTTATATTCAATGGCCGTACATTTCCTTTTAAATCATCTTCTGAATACATTTTGGAAGTGGACTGTGACAATGGTCTCAGCTTTATTTCTCTTCAGCTACAAGTCATCACAATTTTGACTGTAATGAGGTTACGCTGCACCTGTCACAAACAACCTAGTAACAACTAAATGGATTGCCATCAATCTTTCAGTTAGAATGTATAACTTTATTAGCACAATATTTTTCGAACTGATTGTATTACTTTGAAAAAGGGCTTTCATTTACTTTGTCATTTAGGGTCAAATGTGTGCAATCGCTGGGAGCTGAATAAATAATAATAACCTGTTTTGAATGGGTAGGCTGTAGACTTTGCTAACATGTTTTCCTTTAATTACGTAAGCTAAACAACCAGTGGTACATCAGAAGTAGAAATGAACTAAACGTAGGCATATTTTTATGACAATCCTGTAAATTTTACTCTGTAATATCAATTCCTAAGAACTGCATTCTGTAGAATCAGCTGTTAATCAAGTACATATGACAAAAATTTTATAGAAATTATTGTACACTGTATAACTGGTAAATACATATACTCAAAAAATTATCCTTTTGTTGAAGAAAACTCTTCCTATATTCAAACAACATTTTTCACATTTCCCTATGATGAAAAGTTTAGTTTCATTCATATAATACCTTTGATCAAGGATTCGAAGTGCCCATGTATAGCCTAGACACTCTATTTTCTTGTACTTCTCAATCTTCCAATCTTTTTTTTCATAAGAGAGCACAGTAAATGCCTATTAGTAAAGTGAGTGATAGAGTGCTAAAATTTGGCTAGAGCACCAAATTCAGCAGAATTAATATTAACATATTAAAACAATAACACCATATCTGAAATAAATGCAAAATAACCAATAAAACTGACACCGAGGGACCATCCAAGTCCCAGGAAAGGTTGAAAGCTGTGACTGAAAATGAGCTTCAAAGGCAAAGCTATTTCTTCAACATCTCCTGGACCTACCCGAACAGCACTGAGAGGCACGAATCCAGAAATGTTCGTGTGACAGTGATCAGGACATTGTGCAGACAGACTACAGCTGTTAGAGTTAATATGGTTTTCTGCTAAGGTTGGATATCTGGCCTAAATTTTATTAGAGTTCAGGTTTCATAGCAAATAAAGTGTGCATCTAAACACTACATAGAAAATGAGCAGAAATAGGGACCTATTATTAGTTAAACTAAATATTTGAAAAGTGCCTAGATTCTCCCCCTTTTCAACCCTGATAATCCTGGATCATGATAATATAATCTCACTTCATAATAAGAAGTACCGCATGTTAGA
Organism: Mellivora capensis; assembly: GCA_004024625.1. Classification (NCBI taxonomy): domain Eukaryota; kingdom Metazoa; phylum Chordata; class Mammalia; order Carnivora; family Mustelidae; genus Mellivora; species Mellivora capensis. The sequence goes on along the minus strand of PISX010001613.1, from coordinate 111,178 downwards.
CTTTAATATTTATTATGATTAAAAGGCCAGTATCCTATATGGCAGAAAGAGATAGGAAAGAAGATAGGAAAAAAGGAAAGAAAGAGAGAAAGGTAGAATAAAATAGGGGAAGGGTGGGAGAGAAAGAGCAAAGGTAAGTCCTTGGAAGCTGTAAGCAATTATAATGGATAAATCAATTTGCTACCTTTAATCAGAGCTAAAAATGCTTGTTCAAATAAGATATTTACTAAAGAATGCACTTATTTTATAGCTAACATAAGACATAAAAATAAGCATAACTGCACTATTATTCCTAACGTCAGTATTCCTTTTACCAAAGTGAACACAAGAATCCAGCAAACATCTCTACTCTCCTCCTCCCTTGACTTTATTTTGCACAGTAACCCATACAAACAAGTCCATCAGATAGTCATAGAACACTGATCTCATTGTGTCATGCCAATTTTCTCTTTCTTTCTTTTTTCCTTCCTTCCTTCCTTCCTTCCTTCCCCCTTTCTTTCTTTCTATCTACCTATCTTTCTTTCTTTCTTAGAGTGAGAGAGGGAGGGAGAGGGACAGGCAGAGGGAGAGGGAAAAAGAGAGAGAATCTTAAGTAGGTCCAAGTGTGGAGCCCCATGCAGGGCTTGATCTCACAACCCATAGATCATGACCTGAGCTGAAATCAAGAGTCAGATGGTTAATCAACTGAGTCACCCAGGTGCCCTGTGTCATGTCCATTGACCTAGATATAGTCATACTGCTTCTTGGATATTAAGAAAGGAAGGAAGGAAGGAAGGAAGGAAGGAAGGAAGAAAACAAACAACAACAACAAAAACTCTACCTTTGTGGTCCATTTAACTCAGCTCCACCCAACCTAGGTAACCTAGGTCACCCCATATAAGTCAATATTTTAAACTCCACTCCTGCCAAGCTGCTCTTCCTATAGCTCTTCAGACAACAACAACAACAAACAGTTTCTTCATGGCTCGAAGTTTCTGCCTTCACAACATTCTTTCTTTCTGAATAGAAAAGGAAGGTGCCCCATTTTTCTGTCTTCCAATTTCTTGAATTTTTTTTTCATTGAAGAAACATCACCCCAGTGAGGAAGGTTTCACCAACTGCTCTACACCATAGCCCACATCTAGCTCAGAACTCCCTGGTATCAGATAAAAAATGGTTTTAAATGATTTGAACCCTCAGAAGATTCTAGAATGGAAGGAACAGATGTCCCCTGCTTTTATTGGACCTTACCTTTGGACACTGGGGTTTCCTATAACAATTTGTTTTGTGTTAGTATTTATTTAAATGTTTTATACACATATGCAGGCACACACACACATATGTGTGTATATGTACATATATCAAAGCTTCTGTCCTATAGCATCTATTTGTATGTATCACTTTCTTGCCCACTGTTTATAATGGTCAACAGTTTCATATGTGCATGTCTTATTTTTCCAATTAACACATAAGCAGCCAAAAAGCAAGGACCACACCTAAATGCAGAGTGAAACAGGCTAGACTCATAATAAACTGTAATAAGTACTTTGTTAATTAAATACATAATTGAACAAAATACTTGCAAAGTTTCAATCTCAATTATTTTTTGACTTCTCTAAGTTCTTCCACATGTCTTTACAAAAGCAATAACCTAAAAAACAAAAACAAAAACAAAACAAAAAAACCTCAAATTATATAGCCAGGGAAGGAAAACTTTTTTTGGTTCAGTGAGAAAATTACAAAACAAAAACAAAACAACAACAACAACAGGGGTGCCTGGGTGGCTTAGTCAGTTAAGCTCGGCTCAGGTCATGATCCCGTGGTCCTGGGATCGAGTCCTGTGTTAGGCTCCCTACTCACTGGAGAGCCTGCTTCTCCCTCTCCCTCTGCAGCTCCCCCTCCCTCTGCAGCTCCCCCTGCTTGTGCTCTCTTTCTCTCTCTGTCAAATAAATAAGTAAAATCTTTAAAAAAATTGTTTTAAAACAACAACAACAAAACAAAAGCAAAAAAAAAAATCTTTATATCTGCCTGGGAGTAATTTAAAGTTGTGGTCCCATACACCGTTTATCATTTTCCTGGATGACACGGTTAACTACATTAAGTACACAGAATTATACAATATAGTATAGAACTAAAAGGCACTTCACAGAGTGCTTTAAATTTCTACTTTAGTCATCTGAATGCTGCTGTTCTGTGGATGTTTATAAAAATCAGCTGTTTAACTTTGTTGAAAGGAATTAAATTGTATATATAGGGCTAACATCTTTCTTGACGCACTGCTTTTTTGGAGTTCGGACCCTGAATAAGATTTTGTTGTTACTGCTGATTCCTCTCCATTCTTCCCTTTTAATAACAAAGTAATATGGCTTTGATCAAACCATCCTTTGCAGCCTGAGAAAATACCCTCCCAAGCTGTTCCCAGACTTACTGTGGAAGACAGTACATCGGAAGCTGTGAAACAGCATATTGGCTCAAAGGCCATTAGGCAAGAGCGAGGGGGAAAAAGGCAGGGTATTCACTTTTAATTTCAAATCTATCAGACATGGCTTGTCGACATTATGTCACTGGGCTGTCAGAATGAAAGAATACAAGACAAAACTGTTTTAATACTTCACTGCTTGCAATATCACTGCAACACCACATGTGGAATAGATCTGAGAAGGAAGCTTTGAGTAAAGCATCATAGCTTCATTTTTTATGTTGTCATCACCGTAAGAAAGATATTTGACTGGACGACAGCATTTTGAGCAGCCATTGTCTCTGAGTTTAGTACTGGCGTAGCAAAAATCTGAGTTTAAATGAACTAACTTTGGGGATTCCTACATATTCTTTGACTATGAGAACTAATGAAGAATTTACATGTTGACTATTTCTGTTCATACAAAAGGGGAGGGATGGCGAGAACTAAGTGGTAACCTCAACTGTAGGCTTAGGCAATGCTTACTCATGTACACGTGTGTATGAACGACCGCCATATTTAAATCTATTTACACCTACGGGCTTAAGGCAAGGGGCACTAGTCTGAAATTAAAAACAAACACAAAGCACCTATGTTTATGATCACAAAGTAAACAGTCCTCATTAGCTGGAAAACAGATTAATGTTGAATACCATTTTTTTTTGCTCTCTCTCCACATATAAACACACACACACACACACACACACACACACACACTCTCCTATTTTGGACAGTGATCTGCTTCATCTACATAGAACAAGAGTTATACCTCAAGAAACCAAGATCCTGAACTCACAAAATCAGAATTGTTGATTGCAATTCATCTCACAAAAGATAAATCCTAAGGATTCTCCCTAATATTGAATATCTAGATACTGCTTTAAGTGTTAAGAAATCCAGACCACTGAACTGACACATGGGAAATGTGCCAAAAAAAAAAAATCCTCTCTGACTAGCTATATGACTTTGGGCAGAGTTTTTGTATAACCTGCTATTTATTTTCCTCATGAAGAGAAAAAGAAATGATGACCTAAACATCAGTGGCTTGAAGTGAGGATGAAATGGTGTTATGAAAAATCTTCAGAATATAATCAGTGTTTGACTTATGTAAAGAAAATGCTGAAGTTTTCACTCAAATACCAGAGCATGTATACTCAAGATTTTATAAATATAAAAAGAACTAAAACTCAGAATTATTACCCAAGAAATTCCAACTAATATGTAAAATAAAATATTTAATTTCTTTAAACAAATAAAATTAAATAAAATATAAAATAATATACACAATATTAAATAAAAATTTTAAGAATGATTTCCAAAAGAGCATCATGGCTTAAACAAAACAAACCAAAGAAATCTGGCTTAACTAAATTAACTGGAAAATATTTAAAACAAAATCATTCCTCACGGAATTTCAATGAGTTAAGGACTTCTGTGGATAGACAGTGAAATGGATCTTAGTAAAAGTATTCAAAAAAACATCATTAACAGCATACACTCACATTGACATAATAATATTAAACATCTACTAAATAATACTCAAACCCATCAGTTCACCCAAACACTGATTAATAAGACATTCTTTGGGTTTCTTCATTGTAAGGAGTGTGTCAAACACTGCTGGCTACAGGTACGATCAATTTCCAAGTTTAAATGGCCCTTTCAACTCACAAAAATGATTACTCTAATGTTTCTTCTTAGTATTTTGTCCTAAAGTCTGTATTCAGACCTAGCTGAGATGTATAATATTCTGAATACAGAAGAGGGCAATATATTTAGCTCACAAATTTTTTTTTAAAAGCCAATTGCTAGCGCTGTAATTTCAGCTATGCTATTGAATTCTATCTTTGTAACTGTTAGAAATCATAATTGTGCCAGGCTAACTCGAAATCCATAGAATAAAGGCAAATTTTTCTTCCATATTTTTGTAGCTATGCCACATTTACAATTTTACTATCAACTTACAACTATTAATTTAATATTAGCATATCATCAGTTTTTTGAGAGGTAATTATACTATGAATCAATCCAGATCGGAAGCATAATATGATTTACTTTGTATCCTTTTGGCACACATTTTAGAAGCCTCATAATTTGCAGAATTCCCCCAGTACCTAAATCCTTTTAGGTCACCCAGGTACAATTATTAAACAGTGATTGCTATGTCAGCATCACTGTCTTAGTCCTTTTTCACATCTTCCCAAAGTTACCCTGCACAGTGTATATGCTGGGCACACTGGAATAAATGGCAATGCATGTTACAAAAATTAATTAAAAAATCAAGTTAAATTAATCATGTGTTCATTCACTTGTTAACATAACTGTTCTTCACAATGGTTAAAAAATGGAATTTAAATGCAGAAAATCAAGGTTGTTGACAATGCAAAGCACTAATCCAATAATTTAAAAGAAGTAAAAAAAAAATCATCGACACATACTATGGTTTATGGAAAAAAATAGACAAGGATAAAAGTCATCCCAAATTAGTGATTCAAATGCTTACAAGGGTAACGTAGAAGGCAGCATTTAAAAACTGTGGCTCTGAGCTTCTTCTTACATTACATTTTAGTACATGAAATTGGCCAATGTTAATGTCCTTGCATGAAAAATCAGTACATGTCACTATGTATTCTGTAAAACCGTAAGTCTTAGACTGTCGGCACAGAAGCCTCTAAGAATGGATTGCTGTGTGTTCTCTTCCTTACTGTCTTACTGTCCATTTCAACAAACTCACACAACATTAAACCACATACTTCACATTGTTGGAGCTTTTGATAGTTCATAAGGCACTTTAGCATTCATTAGTTTGCTTAATTTCTCAGTCTTCCTGTGAGGTTACAGATGATCACATCCTTTTACTATGTGAAAGCACCGGGCAATCTGATGTAGGAGTGTTCCTTTACCCAAAGAAACTTCAACACACATCACCTCATATTACTGAATATTTTTATCACAGTTGATTCCTTTTGATGCAATCACAAGTTTTCATGTAATGGATGGATCCCCATGATCTTCATTCCAAAAGAACGTATGTCACTTCCCCATGCTGTTTGCTTATATTTTATGGAAATATCTGTTGACCTACTTCTGACAACTTATATATAACTTAAATGTGAGAAATTGTAAATAAAAAATTTTAGGTTATTTCAGAGAGAAGTAGGGTGTAAAATAAAGGGGAAAGACAAATGTAGGCATTTAACAACTAATCAAAATATGGAGCACAGAGTGACACTTCTGCCCAGTTTTAAAAGTGCAGTATAATATGCCTGAGAAAGCATTAAGTGGTGGTCATTATAGTTAAGGACTTAAAGTAAGTGACAAATGTGGAATGTTCTGATATTCAGAGGCGCTGGTCATTAAGGAAAATGTCACAATGGCTTCCCCACAGCTGCTCAAATCAATTCTCCAGATCAAATTCAGTTATTCTCATCTGACCTCTTATTTTTTAATTGTGTCTTACCTGAATATCTTTGACAGTTTTTCTGACTCACACATCTAGATTCAAGAAAGCATGCTGAAACTTGGATTCATCCAAAAATTTTCCAAGCCAATTCAGAGTTCTCTAAGGAGAGATGGGTTGATGAAATGCTATCGTCAACTGCTAAAAGTTTCCACAAAATTATAAAAGAAAACTCACTTAATTTTAAAACAAATCAGGAAGGCTTTAGTAATAAAAAGTGACCATATGGCCTGGAATACTGCCAAGTTGTCTCATATCATAATAAAGCTGCACATCCAGTGGTACCTGGGTGGCTCAGTTGGTTGAGCGTCTGAGTCTTGATTTCAGCTTAGGTCATGATCTCAAGGTCCTGGATTTGAGTCCCATGTTGGTTGGAACTCAATGAGAGTCCCAACCATGAGGTTGGTCACACTCAATGAGATGTCTGCTCAGGGGTTCTCTCTCTCTCTCACTCTGCAACCCCCCTCCCCACTCACTCTCTCTCAAATGGAAAAATAACTTTAAAAAAAGAACATTCTCCAGGGCCTGTCAATTTTATGGCAAATGGCTCAGATGTGGATTTAGTGAATAAATATAAACTGTACTGTCAATGAACTCAATCTTTATTTTGTGAGCAAAGATAGTATTTCTAAGTTCTTGTCAGCTTGAAAATTCAAGAAAATGTGTGAAAGTAAGCTATTTAAAGACTTAGAATCATTTTGAGTGTCACAAATATTTTTATGACAGCACACATAGTCAATGTAGCATTGTCATCACGCAGGCCATTAGACACATGGAACATAAAGACAGAGGAAGAGTCACATGAAACACTTACAAAGGAGAGTAGAGCCTAAATAAAAGTTAAAGCTTAATATCTGTTGTGACCTATTCATTTCTCAGCAAGTGCGGCCAGATTTTAAGATCTGAGCAGACAGTAAAACAAACTCCTAACCCGAATCATATTTGTTTAAATAACTAGTCACAAAATGACTCTTAAATTTTATGTGGAAGTTTGAAATAGGAATGTAAAGAAGATTGCATTCAAATAAATTTTAATGAGGTGGACAGAGGACTAGAATATATCTCCATGTTCGATTAGCATTTGCTACAGGATTCTTATTCTTTATTATTAGAATTCATTGGGATAAAAGAACTACTCAACAGTAACAATAAATAGAAGAAAGGTTTTTACAAATCCTTTTTTAAAAAAGATTTTATTTATTTATTTGGCAGAGAGAGAGTGAGAGAGGGAACACAAGCGAGTGGGAGAGGAAGAAGCAGACTCCCAACCAAGCAGGGAGCCCGATGGGGGGTCCTTGGATCATGACCTGAGCCAAAGGCAGACAAAGGCAGACGCTGAACAACTGAGCCACCCAGGTGCCCCTACAAATCCTTTTTGAAAAAATTTGAATAGTAGGTATTTGAGTTGTTCTATTTTAGTAATCCTGTAACTTCAGTAGACCCCAAATTTAAGACTATTATTTTAATTCATTAAACAGAGTATTTTGACACAAGTGATCTTTTTATATGTAATATTGTTTCCAAAATATTTCCAAATACCTATTTCATCAATTCCATAATACACGTGTTAAGGAAAGAAATAAAAACATCACCTAACTCAGCAGAGCATAATTAAAGTACAAGTCAATTCTCATTCTGGCTATAAATGGTGTAAACCACTGGAGCTTTTAAGTTTTCAAGTGTCGGTGCAGAAGTCTTCTAACTCCTGTGCCTTCGGTCTTATTAATTCCGAACGAAACATTTCCAATATCCATCCCTGTGATCACACAGGTAACTGAGCATGTTATTGTCCAAGCAAATGTGTTATGAGTCTTCAGATGATGGACTACACGGAGGCCAGATGTCAGAGGTGCTGAAATTGATAATCCGTCAGTAATTTTCTATCTGTCGCAACAGCTCTGACCCATTGAACTAAATAAATATGTTTAATCACTGACTGGTCAACTTATCAAATGGTGCCCTGGGCTAAGGGGAAGGACTTGTCAAATCTAGAGAAGATAAAGCAAGAACCACAGCCATAGGCAAGGAAGTAACTGCATCCCTTATCTCTACCCCTTTCATCTCACTTTGGGAATCATACTAGGAAAGCAACTTTTTGGCTAAGAAGACACAAATGTTTCCTTAAAGTTCTGCTATTTCTTCTATTTTTTTTTCCTATATAAGCCAAACTGTTCATATTTTTCAATTAGACTGCAGTTATATAAAGACATCCCAAGTTCAGTGACAGGTAGTAACACTGAAACACCAACAGTGGAGAAAGAGTCAAGAGGAGCTGATCCCAGGGTTATTTTTTGCCATGGGGATTTGAGATTTTTTGCAATCGGGATTTGAGAATAAGCCCACTCAGTCTTGAAGATAAAGCTCTCCTCCGAAAAGAGAAATGCCCTTCACCACCCAAGTAAGCTAAGGGATTCAAAACTGCTGAATATGAACAGTTACATGACAAGCCCATTACACACAAACATTAATCATAGTTAATGAGATAAAAGCTTTCCTAACGTGTGACATTGGGTAAGTGATAGATCAGCCGTCCTTTCATTGAATGTGCCAACAGCTATGTGATTATAAAGGCCAACTGCCATCACTGTCCAGGAATGGAGCAAACGGAGATTAGATGCACTGCGCTGACCAGGAACAGTAGGATCTCGTGGGCAGGACTGGTGGAGGTGCACAAAAGAGCATTCTCCGTAGTAAGTTCTCTATGTCTTACTTTGCCACTGCCATGAGCTGGCAGTCCTGACAGGAAACTCTTGAACTTGTTTATTCACACTTGTTTAATCCTGATTCTACACTGACTCAGCCTGTGGGGTTAAGAAGATGGATGAGAGGAGCCAGGGCCATGAAGGGGTCAGGGTCATGATGTCGCTAGATCTCATTAACTACATCACTCAAGACCCAGTCACTCCAAAGGTCATTCCAACTGAGGACTCTGGATAGGTAAAGGAAAACCAGTTGGATGAAATGAACTGATTTTTTCTGAGAATGGACATCACATATAAAAAGAAACCTATTTGAAATTTGCTTTCTAGAGGCAACTGTACCTACTTGTTAAAATAGTTTGAAGAAATGAATACGTTGTTGAGCCACTATACGGAATACGTGAAACTAATATAACACTGTATGTAAAATAAAATCTTTAAAACATTTTAAAAAAGAAATCAATGAATAAAGTTTAAAAAGAAAAATGAAGAATAAACCACGTACAAACTCTCAAGCAAAAAAAAAAAAAAAGACAAAAGTTATAAGAGGCCGTCAAAATCTAGTTACCCCATGAATTAACAATTACTGTGCTGATTTTTTACCATGTAAAATTTGGCCTATCATATATGTTAGCTGGTATAAAAGGGTAGAGGAAGGGCTAGTATTCACAAAGGTATCACCGTCATTAGAAAGCTGAAAAACAACCTTTTTTGGTGATAGAAAAATTAATGATTTTATTTTATTTTACAGAGATATTATAAAATAGCTGTCAGGAAGACCATTACATGAAAACATTCAAGAAACTACAATGTTAGAATCTGGAAGGACTTAGTAAGCATGTTTGCAATTTAGTTATTCTATTTCCTGAGGACATGTGCAAGCCATTATTATGAGACATCCAAATTTCTAATTCTTCAAAGAAATAAAAACTAAAATTATGTTACATCTTATCCAAAATAACCAAGTTATAGCGCTATTTTTATGTATAGTACTTCTATCTTTTATTTTATTGAAGTATTACACAAAATTGAATCAATTTCACAGGCTGACTCTTATTACAGTGATATTGTTGACAAATAAATAAAAATATGGTGGAAATAATGATGCTTACTTCTGACAGTAATCTTTTTTTCAACTCTTTTATAGTTTCTAGCATTTCTAAAATAAGAACATAGTACATATAACTACAAGAACACATTAAAGTAAAATACAAAATAAAGAAAACAACCAAAAAGACATCAGACATGCACAGTAGAAAAATCTTTATAGTAATTCAGATAATATGGGTCCAAAGAGAAGAGAAATGTAATATTGGTCTAATATATGTATAGGTATATGTACATGTATTTATTTATAATATGTAGGTGAAAATATTGTGGTAAATAGCAAATGGCATTTTATTTAATAAAATACTTTATACACTAAGTATACGTGAAATATATAAGTAAAAAAAAATTGTTTCATTTCCTTCTTAGAGAAACAAAACAAGATCCAATTTCTGTACTAGAAATTTATATTTGTTTATTTGCATTAAACTTAAAGAGACCAGAAATACTGCTCCAGAATGTACATAATTTTTCATAAAACACCAATTACCTTAGACCTGAATGCTTGATTGAAAAAGAAAAATGACTTAATTACATGGTGACAAGGTGAATAGGGATTGTGTAGATGTAGATACATGATCAGTTAATTCCTTAAAAGACATAGAAGATTAAGAAGAAACCTCATGTACCAGCAATACTGTCAGTTACTTGTTATCAACCAGAATTCACATGAAGAAATGGTTAAAAAGAAAAGATATTATCTGGGCTAAGAAGAAAGTCTTTGCACAGACTGGGGACAAGCCAGTTAAAGTTTACTGCTAAACTTACTTAATATCCAAGATTGGCTCCTCTCAGTTTCTTGAAAGCCAAATGTAAATGAAAAGTTAGAAATTTTTTTTCCAATAAACTTAGTCCAGTAATCATACATGACCCTTTATATTAGTTTAGTTTGATTTCTCTTTGCTGGAGGATAAATGATCTAGTCCAATCCCCTCACCTTAAATTCAAGAAAACAGACCCAGAGAGATTAAAAGGTTTGCCAAAAATCATGGCCCGAGTTAAAAGAGCCCGAATCCAGTGCTTTCTGGGAAAAGAAATTCCCACTTACCTTTTCCCTACATTGCTGTCTCATGAAACTGGCTCCCCTATTTGTCATCTCAAGCCTGCCTCTCATCAGCTAGGAGCTCTGATTAACTCAGTTCAGTTCATTTCTCGGGGCCTCAGTTTCTACTTCTGAACAAGACCGATGATCTCTACAGTTCCTCCAACCTGCCAGATTCTAAATGCACGGTTTTATGATGACCTGATTCACCCGAAGTTTGCTTTTTTTTTTTTTTTTCTAATTTAATCCCACATTCATTTCTTATGAAAAAGCTTCCATTAATGCCCCTGTAATTAACATCAAACCCAAATGGAATGAATGGGAGATTTTCTTATGCACAGGATAAGGACCCTTAAATAAGAATGAATAATGATAATATTTCCCAGAAGACAACTAGGGCAGCCCTCAAGTATGATTAACTAGACCACTCCTTGTCTCTCTTTCTCCACAAAAATAGAACAGTTCATTTGCATGTCATCTGATATAAAGAGAGATTCTAGCATATAATGGGTTATTACCATTGGGTACTTCATTAGTAAAGCTTTTCCTTAGGATGTGACAGAATAGAAAAAGACAAAGTAAATTGAGATTCTTACATCTCTATTAATGACATACACATTTGAAGATTAGATTCTATCAGCTTATCCATCAATCCTAAAGAACCACACAAGTACTTAGGAAGGGTTTTACAAGTTGACCCCTTTCTAGGTAGTCCTGTTTAACAACAGGCTTTTGAGAGAAGCTGCTTTTAAAAGAAAATCCTATATGAATATTAAAGACAGCATTTTCCCCCTTTTTTTAAGAATATTCAAAGCAGATCCAAGAAGAAAACAAAAATAAATCAGCCTTTCTATCAAGCTGCTCTTGAATTTGGACATGTGGGTCCTGGGGAATTATATGTTATAAATGAGGGGTTGGGCTACAAAATGCAATTAATTTAATTGCTTATAATCTCAGAGGATTTCAAAATAAGATGTGTAAGACATATGCACAAATGGGATTTTTCCAAGGACTTTTCATGAAACATGATAATACAAAATTTAAGGAAATTATTTCTACTTTATGGAATTTCTTGTGAATAGGAAAGTAATGAGGATTTTTTTGCAATTGAATAGGTCACCAGCACTGTTTTGTTACTTTGTTTCATTATTGTGGAGGCTGAGCTTTCCTTTGAGGAAAAACATAAAGCAAAGAAAGCCATACCAAAATATAGAGTTCTACGTAATTTTTAAGGTTCTCGTCTGACCGCATTATCACACTGGTTTTGTTTTGCCTGTAATTCCTTAAAATCCCAAGAAAGAAGTCATACACGATAATCACTGCCCAGCATGCTAGGGCAAAATCTGCAACTTCCATCTACTGGTCCTTTTCTTTCCTCAAAGGTCAACAGAACAAATATATTCTTTCTTGGTCTTGACAGTTCTTGATGTGCTTGGTGAGAACTACCAGACCTACCTGTGTCTTCATTGCTCCTGGTTCAATAATCCCAATTCCTTCGACTCTTCCTACTTGGGACAGTCTTAAACCCTTGATCTTTCTCTTTAAGGTACTCCTCATTTCATGGTGAATTTAAGCTGACACTCAGAACTACTGACAATATTCCACCCACAGTTTTAGCAGCAAAGACTCAAGCTGGATTACATTTCTTCATCTCAACTCTTAATGCAATTTAGAGTAAGAGACTTTCAGCAGTTAGATAAAGGACCCCATTCATTAGCATACATTAGGGACTCTTGACTCCCATGAACAACCACAAGCCATTTACATTAACCTCTGCTTCCCCTTAAAAAATGCCTATCATTAGACTCAAAAACCATGATGGAGCAAAAATCAAAAACAAAAGGAAAATTCACAGAACTGTATATAGAATGGACTACATGTTGAATTTATGAATTTCAAACAATGAATTTGAAGTAAGTCTGATTAAGAGTTTTAAATAGATCGTGGATAATTCACAAAAATATGAAATCATCAGTATTTAAGAAAACACTTAAATATGTAAAAGTTACAAAATAAATTATTCAGGGTCCTGGGTGGCACAGTCAGTTAAGCATCTGACTCTTGATTTTGGCTCAGGTCATGATCTCAGGGTTGTGGGATCAAGCTGGGCATGTAACCTACTTGGGATTCTCTCTATCTCACTGCTCCTATGGACCTCCATCTCCAAAACAAACAATCAAACAAACAAACAAACAGATCATTTCCTAATAAGATATTTCTTATTCATATTTTAATGTATCCTTAAGATACATTAGAATTCATCATACATTAGATTGCATCATACATTAGAATGTATCATACATTAGAATGTATCTTAAGGATACAGTTCCTTTATTTAAACTTCTTATTTTGAGATGAAACTTGTAAAGAAAGTACAGAGGTCCTGTGTACCCTTCACCTAGTTTCCCCTTCAATGGTTACATCTTATATAATGACAGTGTAATACCAAAACTAGGCATTTGACATTGCTACAACGGTGTGTAAGTGGTTCTATATAACTTTATCATACATATGCCTTTGTGTAACCACCATCACTGTGAAGATACATAACTATTTCATCAACACAAAGATCACCCCCTTGTTCTCCTGTCATGGTCACACCCATGCCTCTACCCCTCACTCTCGACAACCCCTAATCTCTTTTCTATCACTATAATTTTGTCATTTTGAAAGGTTATATAAATGAAATCATATAGTATATGACCTGCTAAAATGGCCTTCTTTACTGAGCACACTGCCCAGTTCATTCTTTTTTATTGCTGAGTCATATTCTGTGGTATGGATACAGCATGCTTTGTTTAACCATTTACCTATTGAGGGGCATTTCAGTTGTTCCCATTTTTTGCTATTACAAATAAATTGGCCATTAAAAACTGTGTATGGGTTTTGGTGCAGATATGTTTTCATTTCTCTTAGATAAGTGCTCAGGAGTGCAACTGTATAGGAAGCATATAGTTAATGTTTTAAGAAACTTTCAACTTATTTTCCAGAGTGACTGCAGAGTTTTACATTCTCATCAACAATGTATGAGAGATCCAGTTTCTCTGCAGCCTCACCAGAATTAGGTAATGTCACTATTTTATTTATTTTTACTCTATTTTATCATTTATTTATTTATGTTATTTTGGCTAAAGGTATAAGGTGGTATCTCATTCCATTCTTAACGTGCATCTCCTGAGGTTAGTGACATTTAACATCTTTTTCATGTGCTGATTTGCCATCCAGAGATCCTTTTTGGTGAAATGTCTCTTCATGTCTCATGCCCATTTTCTAATTGAATTGTTTGAGTTAATGTTGAGTTTTAAGAGACCTTTACACATTCTAAATATGAGTCTTTTGTCAGATATATGTTAGGATATATGTTGCTTATAAACATGTCCCACTCAGTATATTACTTATCTCTTAAATCTCTTAACAGGATCTTTCAGAGAATAAATGTTTCTCATTTTAATGAAGTCACATTTGGGCGGGGGGGGTCTGTGTTATGGTGTCATGTTTTAAGAATTCTTCACCAAGCTCTAGACACCAAAGGGTTTATCTTACCTTTTAAAGGTTTTCTAGGTTTACAATTTATGTTTAAATCTATGATCCATTTTTAATCATTCTTTTATAATGTGTGTGGTTTGAGGGTCTTTCTTTCTTTTTTTTTTTTTTTTCTGTTTTGCCTATGGATATCCAATTGCTCCAATATCACTTGTTGGAAAGACCACCTTTCCTCTTTTAATTCATTTTAAAAATAAATAGTTATTTGAAAGCCAAAACTGACCCATTTTAATGCTACTACGTACTAAACTTGGAAACTATCAAAGTCAGCAAATGTCTACAAGTACATATACCATGAAATAAGTGCATGTGATTGTGTTAGTAACTCTCAAGAACTCTAGAAAATAGTATAACAGTATCATTGCTATTATCATGCCCCATTTTCTATACACTAAGTCAAGTTATCTTTAGATATTAAATGATAGATGGCTCATCTTGTGAATTGGATTCTTAATCTCCAAGCTGCTTTGGCCTGCAAACATGTCAATAAGACCTGAACATGATGGATTTTCTTGATACTAATATTTGACAACTAGGAACTGTACAGAGAAAATCAAATTATTTGAATAAACTAATGAGCTCTCAAATGTCAATATATAACTAAATAAAAAAGAAAGAAAAGCTCACCCTTCCTGTTGTTTCTTTTCTTTTATATCCCACGATTCACAGAATTTTAACACCAAAACAAAGCTTTAGGCTTCATCTAGTCAGGCACCCTCCTTGTATGTGTAGATCAGATCATCCGGAGTGAATCAACTAAAACAAATGCTAATGATTTCCTCTATGTGCCCAAGGGCTTTATTTGTTTAAATGACTCAATGAGGACTCTCACCTTAGTGGTTAGCAAAGCAGACTCTAGAGGAAGGTTGCCTGGGTTGGAATCCTGACTCTTACTGCTGTGTAAGCAACTACAAGTGAATTCTTTGGGCCTCAGATATAACAGAGCAAATAACAGGGTTAGTCTGAGAACTGAATAAATCATAAGTATAAAACATTAAAAAAAAGAAGCCTGGCATTTAGTAAGCAACAGTGAAATCATTCCACTCCTTCCATAATGCTCTTGGCAGAGTCAACCTCTTTCTCTGAATCCCCTCAGAATATCACCCCAAGGACTCACACATTTTGTATTAACAGATTAACACACTATGACAGCATGTGTCAGGCCTTGCTCTGCCTTTTTGTGTTTTTTTTTGTTTGGTTTGGTTTGGTTTGGTTTTTAACTGAGGTGTTTAAAAAAATAACATAAAATATAGCATCTTAACCATTTGTAAGTGTACATACAGTTCAGCAGTGTTTAGTAAATTCACATCCTTGTGTAATGAATCTCCAGGGCGTTTTCATCTTCCGACAATGAAACTTTATACACATTAAATAACAACTCTTTTCTAAGTGTCCATACCCTCAAATACCTAGCTGGGTACTTGAGAGTTGGAAAGTACTGTAGGGAAATACAGCAAACTGAATTTATATCCCTCCTTGAACCACAAATCATGGCTTAAATTTTTATCCATTCTCTTTCAGAATGCTATCTCTCCTCTTTCTAATATCAACTTAACTCATCAGATTATCTCAACCCTCGTCCTATTGTACCTTAACTTGCCAAGATCTCCCCAGCCAGGCTCCCCAGTGCTCCCACCTAGTGTACACTGTGTTTAACAAGTCTTCACACCCCACTTCCAAGTAACACTCCTCAAAACACTAAAGAGCTCCCTTAGCTCTTTGAGGAAAATAGTAAACTCCTCAGCTGGAGTCATTACCTGTCTCCACTTCCCTATTTAAATTATCTCCCTCTACCCCCCTGCATACATTCTTCAAATCAACATATATTCATTTCCTCCAAAGTAGCCCAGCACAGCCTCAGGGTTTTGCTTTTATTCTTCTCTCCAGTTTCCTAAGGCCATTTGCATTCATATTCACCCAAAAGCATTTGGTGCCACTCCTACCTCCCATGGCCTGCTCTGTCTCAAGGCCCTTACCTTTTTTTTTTTTTTTTAAAGATTTTATTTATTTGACAGAGAGAGAAAGAGAGATAGCAAGAGAGGGAACACAAGCTGGGGGAGTGGGAGAGGGAGAAGCAGGCTTCCCGCTGAGCAGAGAGCCTGATTTGGTGGGGGGCAATCCCAGAACCCTGGGATCATGACCTGAGGCGAAGGCAGACACTTAAGGACTGAGTCACCCAGGCACCCCTGGAGACCCTTACCTTACACCAACACCACAGTGGGACATCACTCAATGAGGTTGCCCACCCAGGCTTCTCACTAAAAACACTAGCACCATGGAGGACATGGAACTCTTAAAATCATTCTCAATTCCTAATGACTAGGAAACCCAATAAAGACTTGTTAAATTATTTAAGGAAAAGAACTGAATGTGCTCACTCAAAGTGAATAACCAGAGAAAGCAAGAAGAAGGAAAGTGAATACACACACACACACACACACACACATACACACACGCACACACGATGACCTGTATGAAATATGACTTCTGTTATGGAAATAAAATAGTCAAATTATGTTTCCATTTATAAACTATAAAATTTGCTATAAAATCTTGGCATAGACTTAGGTGTTAGATAACCACATTAAAAAAAAAAAAAAAAAACAACTTAATGATTGTTTTTAAAAATACCAGGAAGTACTTCTATACCTGGAAAAGGCCTGATTATGGGGGGTGGGGGGTATAGATGATTTAAAAAAAAAAAAAAAAAAAAAGAGCTCCTTTTCAGATGTTAATGTAAGCTTAATTCCCAAACCTCTATTTGTGACAGGACTCAATGGGCCAATGACATACAGCAATCAGACTTTTATAGAACCAGCAATCCAGCTGACAACCTTGCTCGGCCTTTTGAGGATCAATTATATAACAGGCTTGGATTAATCAGGGAATAAGTGCCTACAAATGATAGATTATCTGCCAAAGAAAAATAAACATACCAAAAAACCTGTCGGGATTCACCCCAGATCTGGACCTACATATCTATCTGTCACAACATCAAAGCGCCTGCCTCCCTTACAGTCCTTGCTTCATTTCTACCCAGGCCCAGGAATACCAACTTATTGATGTCTGAGCCCCAGGTGGTGCTAGGGAACTTTAGAGTTCATAGAAATCACCCCAAGCAGGAACCCAAATTATTTCTTGTGAAACATACACTCAATTGACAAAAATGTAGAAAGATCTCCTATTTTTTTTTTTAGTGGTGATTGCGAATGTTGTTTTGCTTTTGAAAATCTTCTAAGGGGAAAAAAACCAATTGCAATGATACAGAGTAAAAGAATATGTCAGTTTACGATTGAACCTCACCCTTTAGCAGTTAAACCACAAACTGCTCCAAATTTTTATGCAAAAAGAAATTTAGAGTTGAACAAAATTTCACCTACTGTTTTTACTTCTTTACTACTATAAAGAACTCACCAAAGATACTGACTCATGCGTGAAGGAAGGGTGATCTCCTTTATATAATTATACAACTCTTGTGGGGGCTGCTTCAGAATAGAAAGATGTGTCTTATACTTATGAGAAACGAATTCAATCTAAAGAACAAAATTGGAGACCGGCTGAAACACAGATCTTGAGAGAAAAGCATACAAGTTGCAGCCCAAATTCCATTTTCTAAGTGTAATGTCCACCTGTATGCACTTTTATTAAAATCAATGTGTATTTACACGTCAATCGTTTTCAAAGAAATTAAAGGCTTATAGGTGCAAAAACCCTCCCAAACCTTGAAGATTCCTTTTCTTAACTCTATCTAAAGCAAGTTTCTGGGGTTGAAAACAAGCACCAACCACAGCGTGTTCTGTCCTGACCCACCTTACCATCACCATGAATAGTTTTAGCTGTCACTCCATGCATAGGATTTATAGGTTTGCAGAGCTCAGGACAATACTGGTTTCAGAAATAATCTTTTGAATAAAGCAGAGGACATCATGATTTTCCCTTCTTTTATGTACTTTCCCTGGAGTCCGAGTTCACTCGGGCTAATCTGAGTGAAGAGCAACTTGAGACTGGTCCTAAGAAGGGTTGCATGCAGTCAATTCAATCAACAGAAACCTGATATCAAAATACAGCATTATACTATTTAAATAGATCATAAATGCAAACATGTTCCCCAAGAGCAGCAATTTCACACTTTCACTTGTGAAGATTAAGGAAGAGATCTGTATTTGAAAGAATTTGATGGAATTTCACAAAATTAAAAGGTACACACGCAGAACAGCCCAACAATTCAGATATACATATGCATGTGCACACACTCGCCCTTCTATGATCATCTGTTTTCTAATACCAAATGTTTGCTTCGTCTTTTATGTCTACTTAAAAACATGTGTATGTGTATTTTTTTCTTTTTTAAGTAATCTCTATACCCAAATACCCGACGTGGGGCTTGAACTTACAACCTAGAGATCAAGAGTCACATGGTCTACTGACTGGGCCAGCCAGATACTCCTAGTTAAAGATATTTTAGATTAATTCCTTGATGCCTATACATTCTGGCTTATAATACATTCATTGAGTTTACAGATTTCTTTTAAAACAGCCTCAGACCAACATTGTAGAACAAAATCTACAGAATGCAAACAATATTTGATTCTCATCATTAATTTCTTTTTAATACTATGTTAGTAGGGGTTCCTCTTGCTTTTTTTTTTTTTTTTTTAAGATTCTATTTATTTATTTGAGAGAGAGAGAACACACAAGGGAGAGAGGCAGAGGAAGATGGAGAAGCAGGTTTCCCACCAAGCAGGGAGCCCGATGTGGGACTCGATCCCAGGACCCTGACATCAGGACCTGAGCTGAAGGAAGCATCTACAACAACTGAGGTACCCAGGTGCTCCCTCCACCTTTTTTTTTAGTTGGGGAGTGTTATTCTTGTTTTAAGATTCATGACCTGTATTTATTTGCTGGGGCTGCTATAAGATGGGCTGGTTTAAACAACAGAAATTTATTTTCTCACAGTTCTGGAGGTGGTGACGTGTGAGATCAAGGTGTTGAAGGGTTCAGTTTCTTCTGCGGTCTCCCTCTTTGGCTTGCAGACAGCCCCTTTTCGCTGTGTTCTCACAAGCTATTTCCTCTGTGCCCTTGCATCCCTGGTGTCTCTCTACATGTCCAAATGTCCTCTCCTTATAAGGACACTTGAATTAGGATCCACCCCAATGGCTGCATTTTAACTTACCACTCTAAAGGTTCTACCTCCAAATATAGTCACATATGGAGGAACTGAGGGTTAGGGCTTCAGAATATAAATCGGGGGGAACATAATTCACCCCATAATTTGGTGCAAGTACCTTGGACTATGAACATTTTTCAATTGCTAATCCTTCCCACCCTACCAAAAAAGAAAGTCTCTGAATTCTCTTTTAAAATGTGTAGAAACACAAAGAGAAGAATCATGAAAAAATCAGTTGCATCTACATTCTTTATGGTCAAAATCTATGACTATCAGTTCCAGATTGACTCACTGTCTCTTAGGTATTTAAATGAATTGGTTTGTTTGTATGTTTGTTTTAGGAAAGTCATGGTGTGGTAACTTCAAAGTTAATATAAGTTAAACAGACTACCAACCATATGACTCAGCAATTCTATCCCTAGGTATATACCCAAGAGAACACCCAAATGACACCATATGTCTACACAAAAACTTGCCCCGGAATGTTCATAGAAGCGTTATTCATAACAAAAAGTGGAGATAATCCAAATATACATCAAAAGAGGATAGATAAAATGTGGTATATCCACTCTATAGAATATTATTCAGCAATATAAAGAAATGAAGTACAGATACATGTTTCAACAAGAATGAGCTTTGAAAACATTATACTAAGGAAAAGAAGCTAATCACAAAGACCATATACTATATGATTCCATTTATATGACATGTCCAGACTAGGCAAATGTATAGAGATAGAAAGTAGATTAAATGTTTGCTCAGAGCTGAGGCAGGAGGGTTTGAGAGGAATGGGGATTGACAGCTAATGGGTATAGAGTTTCCTTTAGGAGGGATGAAAATGTTCTAAAATAAATTGTGGTATGAGTTGGACAACTCTGTGAATATACTAAAACACAATGAATTGTACACTTTCAATGGTAAATTGTATGGTAAGTGAACTGCATCTCAATAAAGCAAATTTTTTATAAAAATTCTTCATGATTTAGCCTTTTTTGAAATTTATTTTGTGTCTTTATGGAGTATAAAGGTAATTTGCCTGGATAACATTCATTTACAGCCAAAATAAGAAGGATAAAAGTCACATATTTATTAACTTGGAAATATCAGGGAAACAATTTACCTCGTGTTCATTTTTAATGCCACCTGTGACCTCTATTACTAAAGTCAGTCGACTTCTGTAACCTCTCCTCCTCGTACAGATAAAACATCAATTTCATTTTGGATTTAAAGCAAACAGGATCATTATGTTTGTAGAGTGTTCCATAGCTTTGCTATTCTAGCAATCTGTGACCTATAAATAATGCAAGACCTTTTCCTTCTCTAAATGACTTTCTTGCAGCATGAGTCTTGATAGAGAGAAACAGAGAAAGAAACAGAAAGAGAGAAAGAGAAAGAAAAAAGAAAGAAAGAAAAGAGAGAGAAGAAAAGAAAAAAATTCACCTCACAGTCATGGAATTCAATCTATTTCTAGTTCCTCAATTACATTATGAATCACATCTGTCCTCTCTTTTGTAGTTGCTTTGTAGACCACTTTTTAAATATCTTGCCATTTCGTTTTTATCAAAGCAAAATGAAATCACAGCTAATCTGAAAAGTTTTTGTGTTTTGCTTTAGAAGGAAAGCAAAAAAAAAAAAAAAAAAAAAAAATAGATCGGTTTCTCTGTGACCCCTGACCTTTGAACCACAACCTCCTTGCTACTAAAGCGTTCAGCACCTCATTTAATCTCCCCTCTCTACACTGGTAGAGTGCTGAGAAAAGGAAACAGAAAACATAATCTGGGGACTTCATCAATTTTTCATGAATTTTCATTTAGGCCAGAACCCCCTCTTACCCTGGTCGATAGATCAAGCTGCTGTCATATATTTACCACCTGGGGCTACAGCTGCTATCCCTAGAGGCTGCCACTGACTCAGGCTGTATCACAGGCAGCCACAAAACGTGGAAGGACCCCTGTGCTCCTTCTGTCCCAAATGCAGGGAGAACTGGTGTTCCAGCTGAAACCCTATCTGCACCAGCTATGCCTCCGCTCTCTTGGTGGTCTCATCGGAAAACTGCATATTAACTGCTTCAGTGCCAGGTGTTTGCTGGGGACCCTGCAGTTCTGTTTTCTCAACAGGTAACAACTGCTTTCACCTAAAGACCTTTCTTGACTTCCAGTGATCTGAAAAGGACTTTCTGGATGCTTTTTTTTTTTCAAACCAAGAGGAAAAAAGCAAATATGAGATAAAGTGATTCAACACTCCATAACAATGGTTGCTCTTGAATATTTTTTCCCCTCTCCTATACTATTGTTACATAAAACTGAAGTTTTTTATTAAAGGAAGACAAAAAAGAGAACGTGTACAGTATGGTAAAGAACAGGCTGACTTTTTTCTATACAACCTGTCAAGACGGACAGTTACCAATGCAATTGCACATTTCATCTGACAGCAGAAACCAAGCCTTTTGAAATTAAAAATGAAAACCAAGGTGAAATAAGGAGAGTCCAAAACTCTCCATATTTTTCATCAATAATCATATTTCACAATAAAAGTTGTTACCAGTTTATTTGCTACTTATCCATACACTTAATCCCCTAGATACCAGAGATCAGTAATTCTCAACTGATTTTGACCCCCCCCCAGGGGACATTTGGCAGTGTCCAGAAATATTTTTAGTTATCACAGCTGGGGTGGGGGTCGGGGGCTTTTTGGCAGCTCCTGGGCAAAGGCCAGAGATGCGGCTAAACATCCTACAACACAAAGCACAGCCCACAACAACCCCAAGAGGCAATAATGCGGAGACCTGGGAGCTTGCTCTAGTTCCCTCACACTCCATTCAGGGCTAGATTCTTGGGAGGGGGCAGCATTTGCCACTCTAATCCCACCACTTACTCCTTCTTCAGCTGCCATGCTCTCTCCACTCCTAGAGTCCATGGAGTCCTTTTTATTTAACCATCATGTGGCATTTGCATCGCAAAACACTTTTTCTTACTTAAAATTGTTTCCTTGTTCTTCATGTCACTTCCCTCACCATGGGCCATCACTCTGATACCTCCTCAGACCCTCCTCAACCAGTACTTCTTTCCTTTGCCCACCGTTAAATATTGGGGTTCCAAGAAACAGGAGTGATCTCAGCCCTTATTAACCATTCCTGGTACACAGCCTGCCTGGGCAATCATGTCTACTTTATCGACTTCCACCACTTTATCCTCCATGTGGTAAAGACCTTTCTCCTCAGTTCTAGATGTTCCCTTTTTAATGGAACATGAGAGAGTTTTACCTCAATGCCTCACTGGCATGTTAAATAACACAGCCAAAGCTGACTTCACTCTCCTGTTCCTATTACAGTTATTTCTTTTATACTTGCCATCCCTATGGGGGTAGCACTATATACCTAGTCACTCAGTGGGAAAAACAAACAAACAAACAAACAAACAAAAAAATCAAACACTGGGAATCATCTATTATCCCCTAAATCCCTAAGCTGACCATAAAGTGATATGGTTCATAATTTCTAAATCTGATTCAAACTATTTCCTTCTTTCAATCTTCACTGCTAGTTACAGTTCAAAATCTAATATATACTCTTTTCATTTGACAGCTTCTTAACTCCTCTCTGACTTCAAATATCATCCCCTTAACCTGGTCTCCAATTTTCTTCCAAAGGCTCCTTTTACATAACAACAAAAAAAAATCTACTTTTCCAACTTATGTTGCCCACCTACCTTATATCAAGCTACCTACAGTTCTCCAAATACACAGGGTCACTAGACTTCCATCCTTTCCTTTACTGAATGAAACAGTGACATGTCATGATTGAGCATTTATGCTGAGTTTTCTGAATTATAAAAGCCAAACATTGATCAAATCTATAGCTAATCTTCTATCATTTTATAAAAAAAAAATACTTTAGTAACAAATAATACTGAAAAAGCACAGTGCTTCCCCCAAGTTTCCATATTAATATATTTTATGAAACACTTAAGGGAAAAGAGATGACTGATGATCTAATGTGAAAGAGATGAGTAGCATATAAATGGGTATTATTTGATCTTGTGTTGCCTCAAACGGCATGAACTGTTGACATGGCATTAGAAGAAAGAATTTTATTCACTAGCTAAATCCAATTTAGAAGCTTTCTTGTTTTCCTCTCTAGGTCAAAAGTATTTTTAGCATTTCTCAAAGCTCATTGATTTAAAAATAAAAAGTGCTACTGTCATATTACCAAGGAAAAAATCATGGTTTAAGTTTTTCCTCCTAAAACAGTTTGATTCATTATTAATGATGCAATTAGGAAAGACAGCAATCTTTGGATTAAATAAAAATATAAGATGTATGCATGCTGGGAAGAATTTTTAAAAAGCTAAGGTTCAGGGAAAAAAGTGTTTATAGATGCCCAACAATAAAATGGCCAATTTAGGTAAACTACAACATTAAGGAGGAAAGTTAGTTGAGAATTAAAAATAGATATTTGTTGCTGAGTAGATAAAAAAAAAGTTTTGATTTAAAAATTTTGATTTTTAGACCAAATTTTAGAGCAAATTTCATTTAGAATGTTTTCCCTAATATGGCATTTTCCCTAAAAGTAAAATTAGAAGAATCAGAATCTGGTCTTCAAATACCCATTAATTTATAGCCTGAGTCTTCATCACTTAACCATCATGGGTTTCATATTATCTATAACATGGGAGAATAATGCCAGTTATATTTACTACAAAGGGATTCGGTGGGGGGGAGAATCAATGAATTTGACATTGACATATTTCAGTATGTTTGAAAATTTCCAGGAATAAGATATTTCAGAATAAAAATAGAAGAGTTAGGAATATTGATTCTTGAGCTTTTGTGTGGTCTTTCAAATCTCACTAAGCTGCATTTAATTTGACTGCTTTTTTGAACTAAGTCATAAAAATGAAATTACCTGGTGCCTTGAGCAAAATCACATTGCTAGCTAAGGCTGTTTTGTGAAGTAGTTTGAGAGAGGAGCATTAGAACATTAGAAATTTGGGTTTTAGGATTCTTCTAGTCTTTTCCTTTTGAATTTATACATTTTAAGCATTAGTAAGTTTTAGATTTCCTGTACAAACTATAAATCAAAAGACCAGACACTTGAGAACAAAAGCTTTCACTGAAGTAGGTGAAGAAGAAACAGTATGACTGTTTACTAAAAGATGTTTTCTGATGTAAAGTTGATAAATGCTGAGAATCACAATACACATATACACAAGTTTTATAATTTGTGTGATTGTAGTGTGATAGCATGTAGCCTGCGAGTACAAGTTTAATTACCGACATGAGACCATAAATAAATAATAATTTAGCACTCTGCTTCCAGCTATATAAATAAAACCTACGCATCTTGAAATAACTCAATTTTCTTATCTGTGAAGACCTACTGGTACAACCAGAAAGTTGAAAAATACAAGCTTGTTTTATGCCCAATTGTTGCCATCTTATTAATGATCAATTCCAGACAATATCTTTCCACAGAATAAATAATATCAAAAATTTATGGTACTGTTTAAATTATGACACCAAATCCTTATCTGTAAAGGCCCCCTCCCAAAATCTACCATATATTTTAATTTGTTCTGGAAAACGATGAAGTTATGAAGTCAATGTTCCAATAGATGCAAAGTACTGATATCTTGATTTACTAGTGCTATTTGGGCTATCTGATGAACAAATAAATATATTTTTTTTAAATCCCAAAGGCAGGGCAAGCCCTTAACTATTGATGATTGCCAAGACTGAGCAAGGCCCCTCCATGTATGAGCATGTGGTCCCCACAAAAATCAGATCTCTTCTTTTGATGAGTTTTATTGATAGAAAAAAATAAATAAACATAGTTCCTTGTTTCTATATTCTCCCCCACATGCCTATGGTAATGATTCCTGAATTCAGACTGAAAGTAAAAGAGTTAATATAACCAAGGGAGTATATTCTTTTTAAAGGTGTCTGATAAAAATTAGACTTAGAAATATATATATATATGTGTGTGTGTATATATATATGTGTGTGTAATATGTAATATGTGTATGTTATATATACACAGGTAACCAAAATAGGTACAGTACTGAATTTATGCCCATTATTTGATCCCATGTTACATTTAAGTTTTCATTTTAACATAGCTGGCTTTAATACTTGATTATATCTTTCATCAATAATTCAAATTTTAAATATGACCAGCAACATCACCGCTTTGCTTTAACGTAAAAATATAATTTCCACCTTGCTTCAATAGAAATAAAATTATTGCAACGCCATGGCTCGACATTATTTTGACCAGCTTTGCTTTAGAGAAGGCAAAGTAACATTATCCACGGCACGTTGGCTGTTTTCTTCTTTCGGTATTAAGTACCCATGGGGACAAATCAAAGCTTGCCAAAAATAAATCAAAGTAAAAGTGCGTGCTATTTACGAGATTCATTATGTTTACTTACATGCCACTTCCAGAGATGCGTTTCGACTCACTGCTTCACCGAGATAGTTCCTTGCAACACAGACGTAGCTTCCTTCATCGGGTTTGCTTCTGCGCCCATGCACGATGCGCAAGAAAAATAAGGATCCGCTGGGCAGAAGCATCCTGTGAGACCGGGGATCATCCTTGTCAGTCTCCACCCGTTCACCATCCTTGTACCACTCAATGGTGGGCGTTGGCCGGCCCTCTGCCTTACAGTTCAAAGTGGTGGGCTCTCCCTTAGAGACAATGACATCTGAAGGGTGCTCCACAATCCGCGGGGGGAAGTCTTCCTGGCGAAGACGAGATCCTACAGAACAGGACAGAATGAAGACAAGCGTTAACATTTTCTAATCTAGGGCTCCCAGGGATGGCTCAGTTGGTTAAGCAATTGCCTTAGGCTCAGGTCATGATCTTGGAGTCCCGGGATAAAGTCCCGCATTGGGCTCCCTGCCCAGCATGGAGTCTGCTTCTCCCTCTGGTCCTCCCCCTTCTTGTGCTTTTTCTCAAATAAAGAAATAAAATATTAATTTTTTTTTTCCTTGGGGCGCCTGGGTGGCTCTGTCGGTTAAGCCTCTGCCTTTGGCTCAGGTCATGATCTCAGGGTCCTGGGATTGAGAGCCGCATCGCGTTCTCTGCTCAGTGGGGAGCCTGCTTCCCTGCCCCCTCTGCCTGCCTCTTTGCCTACTTGTGATCTCTCTCTCTCTGTCAAAGAAATAAATAAATCTTAAAAAAAATTTTTTTTCTTATCTATAGCTTTTGTTTCTCTTAGGTTGACATTGGTGAAATTAAACTCTTCAATTATTCAAAATCCACCTGTTACAATTTTTTTTTTTATATTTCATACTTCTGTTCTTGATGTGTCTCCTAAGTCATCCCAACTCCTTTGTGGAATGTGATAACACAGCAATAAATTAATAGTTTAATTCTAATGAGCTAGTTTAAATGTTCCATGAATCGTGGCAAGGAAAAGTAAAAGAGAGTTTGACATTTTATTTTGGGTACTAAAATGAGCACGATTAATACCTCCTCAAACAATAACTATCTACTGGAGAACAAAGCCAAATGGGCAAGTACCCAGAATACACAATGTGGTGTGTATCATCCTGGCATTGTGTCATCAGACTTCATATAAAAAGAGACCCGTAAACTATGTACAAATATTCACTCAATTTAACAGATGAGGAAGCAGGTTAGGAAATAACATTAACTGCCCAGAGAGGTAGAGGAAATAAGCAGTTGAGGCAGGATTTGAACCCAGGGACATCTGACTGAGGAATTCAAGCATAAATCATTATGTTAAAATAAAATAAATGTTGCTTGGAGGTCTAAGAAATGCACTCTAGGAAGAAAGTGGAGAAAAAACTATTAACCCTAACTAGAGTGTAATGAGGCCTCTCCCGAAAAGGCATCATTTCAGTTGAGAGGTAAAGAATAAAATTACGCAGATAAAGGGAAAAGACATTCAAATTGAAGAAGCAACCTGAGATCATGAGAGGACATGCACGATACATGTCATAATCAGGGAGGAAGTTGATGTGACAGATGGAGGTGGTGGAGGTGAAAGTACTCTCGGCAATCCGAACAAATGGGTTTTGAACATCACGCAAAGGATTGTGATCTTCATTCTATATGGCTAACAGATTTTGAGAGGGCAGTGATATGACTATGCGTGTATTAGAAGGTATTTTTGGTGTGCGGTATAAAAAATAAAGAGCCGTGGAGGCAAAGGGACGGGTCAAAGTTGCTTAATTATTCCAGAGAATAATAAAAAGAACCTGACTTTGAGAAATGATACTGAAAGTAGAAAAAAAGAGAAAGACACAAGGCATGGCATAAAATAACCCTTGACAGAATTTG
The DNA here is from genome assembly GCA_004024625.1 of Mellivora capensis. Classification (NCBI taxonomy): domain Eukaryota; kingdom Metazoa; phylum Chordata; class Mammalia; order Carnivora; family Mustelidae; genus Mellivora; species Mellivora capensis. The sequence continues at coordinate 83,418 of PISX010001613.1, read as the reverse complement.
GTATATCACCATATAGTAAGGAAGAGTGATGGGCACCATGACTTCCTTTCGAGTGCAATGAGAGTGGAGCCATTAAAGGGTAGAAAAAATAGGAAGGGAAGGACCCATTGGTATTTTAAGATGAAAAATCTGCATGATGTGTCATTTTGAACATTTTTAGTTTATGAGGTGTCATAGGTTGTTATTTGTGAAAGCGTCTTAGCAGCTCCTGCACATAAATCTAAAGGACATGGTGAGAGAAACAACCATATCTGAGGACAGAATGATAGTCTAGATACAAGCTTTAACATTTTCCAACCAGTCATCTAGTAGAACCACATTTCAGCTCAATAAATAGAAGTAATATTTACTCCTCAATGTTATTCCACTTTATTTTCACTATTAATTAAAAATGCACATTTTTAATTTAATAAAGGGTATTTAATTGTAGTGATGAACCTTTTCTTTTCTGAGGAAGATTAACTTTAAAGGTTGTTGAATACCATTTGTTATCTCATCAGATCCAAGAAGGAACTTAAATACATTCCCCGTGCAGAGTACCTAAAGCCCAAGAGTAATTTACAATACACAGGTTAGAATTTTTTTTTAAGTACTAAAGAAACCCAAAGCATTTAAATATGAATGGGTAACCACACTGTGCATCACAATAATAAAGAAAGTTATACTTTGAAAGTACTGGGTCCCTAAAGCAAATGAGGACTTTAAAGAACATAAAGAGTAAGATTTATTTTTAAAAGAAATGAATTAAAAAAGATCTCAAACCATTTAAATGTGAATGGCTAATCACAGTTTGCAAATCAGTAACATATTCCCAGATATAATGCTCTGCACACAGAGCCAGAGAATCTGATTCTAAAATGGAACAAGAGTTTAATCTCACTTTTCATTAATAGGCATATAGGCTATATATAATCACTTTGTTTAGATACCTTTCTAGTTCTTCTCTAATTTCCCACATGCATTTACCCACAACTCCCCTATGTCAAAGTTGTTCTATTATTAAAACTAAGCAAGTCAATCCTCCATGTTAGTAAAGTGCTATTTACTTTATCAAAATAGTTCTCCACCTTATTAGGCAGTTGGCCCAGAGACGGCCTGCAGAGGACCTGAAATACACTACTATTTATTAATGAATATAAAATAATTGACTTATAAAAGGAAAACAGCGGAGTATCTAAACTGCTTAGCAATAAGATCTAGCATCCAGCACGTCTAGAATTTCACGCATTTATCACTACAACATATGTAAACCTATTCTAGTGTGTCTCATTTGGATATTCTTTTAATTATTTTATTCCCACTGTTACAAAAACTTCAAAAGGACATCTACAATCTAAAAGTAAGAGGTAAAACTATCGATTAGAAGACATTATAGAGGGGCGCCTGGGTGGCTCAGTGGGTTAAAGCCTCTGCCTTCAGCTCAGGTCATGATCCCAGGGTCCTGCGATCCAGCCCTGCATCGGGCTCTCTGCACGGCAGGCAGCCTGCTTCCTCCTCTCTCTCTGCCTGCTTGTGATCTCTGTCTGTCAAATAAATAAATAAAAAATCTTTAAAAAAAAAAAAAGAAGAAATTATAGAAGCAAATTTTTCATGACCTTGACTTAAGCAAAACTCTCTTGGGCAGCAAAAGCACATGTAACAAACGAAATAATAAATAAGTTTGGTTCATTGGATTTAAATATTTGTGCTTGAGAAAAAAAATCATTAGAATGAAAAGACAATCCACAGAATCAGAAAAAAAAATATTTGCAAGTCATATGTCTGAGGGCTCTTAGATCTAGAATATATAAAGAACTCTTATAGCTCAATAAAAATATAAATCACCAAATTTTAAAATGAGCAAAGGATTTGAATAAACATTTATGCAAAAAGCCAGACAAATGGCCAGTAAGTCAAGAAAAGATTCTTGACATCATTAGTTACTAGGGAAATGCAAATCAAAATCTCAGTGAGATACATTTCACACCCAGAAGAATGACAATACTAAAAAAAAAAAAAAAAAAGGTAAAATAACAAGTATTTTTGTGGGGGGAGGGATGTGGAAAATTTGAGAGCCTCGAACACTGCTGATGGGAATGTAAAATGGTGCAGGTGCAAGCGCTTTGGAAAATATTCTGGATTTTCTTAGACATGTTTTGGAATAAACAGATGACCCAGCAATTCAATGGCTACGTACACATACTCAAGAGAAAGGAAACTCTATAGCCACACAAAAACTTGTACCTGAATGTAATGTAATGTTCGTGACAGCATTATTCATAATAACAAAAAAAAAAGGAAAACACACAAATGTCTATCAACTGATGAACCGATGAATACATGTTGCACATCCACATAATGGAGTACTACTCTACAATAAAAGAAAAAAAAAACAAAAAACAAAAAACAACAGAAACAAAAACAAAAACACCGAAGTCCTTATACGCACTACAGCATGAAGCTTGAAAACATTATAGAAGAAACTAATCAGGAAAGGCTGCATATTTATACCATTTATATGAAATGTCCAGAAGAGGAAAATTCAGAGAGACAGAATGTAGGTTTGCCATTATCTAGGGTGGGGGATAGGGACTAGATGTGACGGGGTCTAGGATATCTTTAGCAGATGATGAAAATATTCTAAAATTGCTTATGGTGATGGTTGTACAACTCATGAAAATAATAAAACACTATTGTATTGCACATATTAAATGGGTGAATTGTATAACATATGAATCATATTTCAATAAAGTCATGGGTAAGGCGCTATGAATAAATTTATTATAAGGAGTAAGAATTCACGTTCACTCATATCAACAGCTAGGTTATTTTCTTCATTTATAATTCTTGGTTTTAAATATAATTTTCAGGGTAGCAATAGCCAATAGGGCAGGCATTAAATAAGGCTGAAATGTGCCACTATACAGAAATATAAACAGAGACAGACATGGAGATACATCTAAATGTTAAGATGCTATTAAAAGAGAGTGGATTATGGGGAGATGGAGAGGAGAAGGGAGTTGAGGGAAATTGGGGAGGAGATGAACCATGAGAGACTATGAACTCTGAAAAACAACCCGAGGGTTTTGAAGGGGTGGGGGGTTAGGGGGTAGGGGGTGGGAGGTTGGGGGAGCCAGGTGGTGGGTATTAGGGAGGGCACACATTGCATGGAGCACTGGGTGTGGATTCTGTTACGCTGAAAAGAAATGAAATAAAAAAATAAAATAAAATACCAAAAAAAAAAAGAGTGGATTAATTCTGTACTCCCCTAAATCCAGATATTACACAGTATAGCAGTGACCTTGAGATGGATAAGCTTTAGGAAGGTTATGATTTCTTCAGAATTGTGTAAAAATGAGTATTCTTGTGTGGGAAGGACAGGAGAGATGTGAGGGGGACCATAGCTTTCATCAAATTTGCGAAGAGGTCTGGATCTTTAAAATTAGGAAGGATCACTAAACTACCAGGTATTCTGCACTACTGGGTCACGACCCCATTATTTCATTAAAACAAAACAGAACAAAACACAAACAAAGACAGGGGAGTTGTCAGCTAAACTCACTGGCGATTCAAAACTGACCAGTAGAGGGGGCTGTACATTACAGGAAGGACCATGAAACTGTTTAACCAAGACTGACCTCCAAAGGCATCGGGGAACTACAGGACCCCCAGCCCAACTCCAGACCTATCCAATCAAAATCTGCATTTTAACGAGACCTACCCCTACCCCCTCTCAGGGATGCCTACGCACATAAAGTTAGAGAAGCTACGCTCTAACCAATTTTTTTATGGTCCTCAGCTAAGACTGTTTTTCCATTTTTTGTGTTAGAAGACAGAGGAGGAGGTCTAAATGCTGGAAATATCTGCTGATACTTTTATGGAAAAAGTCTGCCAGTCCTGCTTTAGAGTACCTGTTCGTCACTTTCCACTAATAACTCTAGCTTTTTCACTTATATTTCTTTTGTATAGGATCATAAATATGCAAACTCCAGATTTTAGATGGAAAAAATAAACAAAACTTTGACTGAAGTGTTAATAATGCTTATGTAGTTATTCAGGCTCCTTATATGAACAGATAAGCAAAACATAAGATTTATCTGAGAGTCTAACCTTACTTGCGGCCGATAGCAAGTCTAGACATCTTTGTATATCTCAATTATTAAATAGGCAACCACATAGTCAAGTTTTAATTGAAAGCATTTTATCCAACTGTCCTTATCTTTAAGAAAAAATGGATCTTAGTCACGGAGTCTTAAAGATGAACATCTAAATTTTGATTGTTACTAACCAAGAAAGTAAGGTATAAATTAGTCAAATGACCTGTTCATAATTAAATAGCTAAAAGATGCAGAGTTAGAACTTAGGACCTTTAATCTGATATGTGCAGGCTTCTTAAAAACTAGATGTAGGAGGAAGTAAAGAATACACATTACAACTACCTTAATTCCGAAACCCTCTTCTGTGGATGACTGCAATAAAATGAAGGAGATGGACGCCTCTAGCCATAATATAACATCTTCCTTGTTTTTCAAGGTGTGATTCTCAGCCTACCTGCATCAGAATTACCTGGGATATTTCCTTAAAATGTGATTCTTGGTCCCCACAGCGAACAGGAAGTATCAGAAGTTACAAGTGGAAGGAGTCTAAGATGCTCACTTTTGGCATGCTTACCAGAACGACATGCACCTGGGCTTGGGCTAGACCTGGTCTAGAAAGTTACGCACTTAGACCTGGCTAGATGCAAGCATTCCACAGAAACATTCAATTAGTCAGCTACATGCAGAAGCATCTTTGAATAAGGTACTAAGCACCCAAATTTACATAACAGATTATTTCTGCTTCTCAGAGACACTCAAACAATGATTTTGAAATGATTTTTGGTAAAAAAATAAATAAATAAAAACAAAGTGAGTAGTTCATTAGCTCTTTAATTTTAGAGGGTTGGAGAAGTATAAAATCGTGATTCATAAATATATTTAAGTTTCATTTTATTTAGTCAATAACCACTCATTTTAGTGAGTGCTATAGTAACTTTTATTTTCAGAAGTGACTTCAATTTCATAATATGATAAAAGAGGATAAAGCACATGAAAGAACACTTGCTGATTTCATTTCATGTGTTTGAAAGAAAACTGTTCTTGCCTCACTATTCCCTTGGAACTAAACCTTGTTTTTCATGCATATACTATAGTCATATCTAGTCAAGTTAAACAACACACTTAAACTTTCCTGAATTTTTTTTTTTAAAGATTTTATTTATTTATTTGACAGACAGAGATCACAAGCAAGCTGAGGGTGGGTGGGGGAAGCAGGTTCCCCGCTGAGCAGAGAGCCCGATGTGGGGATCCATCCCAGGATCCTGAGATCATGACCCGAGCTGAAGGCAGAGGCTTTAACCCACTGAGCCACCCAGGTGCCCCCTGAATTTTTTAAAGGGCAGAAGAAATTCTTGGCAAATATACTCTCTCTAATGAAATTTCTATGTAGTATCTTTTTTTTCCCCTAAACACACATACAATATTATAGTCCTAGTTCATAATATCTACATGAGTTGTTTGTTTGTTTTTGCTCTTGTTTTTTGTGGTTTTTTTGGTAGGTTTTTTTGTGTGTGTGCAAAAACTGCCTTTATTAAAGCACGGGGATAGGACCCTTGGGAAGGAAGAGTTGCTCTGTGATCGTGAAGGAGCGATTGATTATAAACTTCTATATGGTTACATTGCAGGGAAAGAGATAAAGGAAGTCTCTGAGGAGACTTTCATAAGTTAAAAGAAGGCTTACAGGATCCTGGAGGTCTGGCTATTGTCAAGCTAAGGTTGCTTTTGGCCTCTAGCAAAGCATTAACGCTAACATTAAGAAAGTTGTGAAAAATTTCCCCAAAAAATCCTAATAAAATTAAGCCAGCAAGATTCTCTATGATTACTCAAATTCTGAATGTGACCAGAGATACCTCCTGAAGTTTTCCCTCTGACTACAGAGGTACATAGTGCTACACAAGTAAATAAAGGCTTCATGACCCATCACAATAAGGAGGCAGCACTGTGATAGGGAGAAAGAATATGGGTTATTAATCAGCAAATATTTATGCCTTACTTTTACCGGGTGCAAATCAGAATACAAAGGACTCAACAATCAGTTTAGATGATGGAAAGAAACCCTACACAGACTATAGGACATGTAGTAAGCATTGTTTATCTTATTTTTTCTCTTCTATAAATGGAAGTTTTTTTCCCTAGATTTCCACCTTAAAACCCTGATCACATTAACAAGAGTTGATTTCTTTTTAGGACTTTCTTGCATTAATATTTCTCTGCACAGTAAATTTTCATCAGGCTGATCCCCTTATACTAGATTTCAAAATAACTAAAGTTGTTGCTGCTATTTTGCCAAAATAAATCCTATCAAAATTTTCTCCATGGAAAGAAATATATCTCAATGCCACTATAAATGCCATCCTCACTGATTAGTGAGCTAACATAATTTGTAATGAAATTGAATTGATCACTCCACCAAGTCTGTCCTTAAAATTTTCCTATCATTTTTTCTTTTTTCTCAAGGTGTGGGGAGGGTCAGAGAGAGAGAGTATCAAGCAGGCTCCATGCCCAGCACAGAGCCCACTACAGGACTTGATCTTAGGACCCTGAGATCATGACCTGAGCCAAAATCACGAGGCAGACTCAACTGACTGAGCCACCCAGGTGCTCCACAACTTTCCTTTGAATTCTTCACGATAACTAAATTCCAGTGTACTTCCTTCACTTTTTTTCCCCCTAGAAGTTCTATATGTGATATATTGTGTGGTAAGAAAGTCCGTATTCGGGAAACAAAAAGACTGTTTTATCCATTCGAACCTTACTGAAACTTTCTCAGGAGATCTGATTTGGCAATAACTTAAATAAATAAACTAAGAAGATTCTCATTCTTGCTGGAAGCACAGCAGTGCCATGTTAAAAATAAGTTTAAATTAGAAACTACACTAAAGTTGAGACCTAGAAAAACTAATTTATTATAAAATTTCTATACCGCTTTTCAATGTCATAAAACTAAAGGGCAAAGTGTGTGAAAGGGAAGTGACAGGTCTACAAGATGTTTCTCGTCAAACAGGCAGCCTCAATTCTCAAAGTTTCAGTTGTACAATATGGCATCCAGCAGCATTCCTATTAGCCGGTCTACTAGGTCTACCAGGAAGAAGCCTGAGTCACCAAAGACCCTGCTATCCCAAATGCCTAATTTACAGATGAAAAGAAAAAGGAAATAGATAAAAAAAACAACTGAAATTATCCTCCAAAACGGAGAGTAGAAGAACATAATTGTCTTCGCTGTGAGTCCAAGCTCTGTTTTGAGGATGAGTAGTATTCCTTCCCTATGACCCCTTTCTTACCCTTTTTCTTTCTTTCTTTCTTTTTTTTTTGGGGGGGGGGGGAGTTGAGAATAGAAAGTCCCAAGCACTAGATTGCAATTTAGTGTTGGTTTGGTTATTTTGTTCTTTTCCCCTGCATCACTGTATGATTAGGTATATAACCTGAAGCAAGTTACCTAACTTTCTTATAATACTATTTCTTTATCCTAAATTTGAGGTGACTGGAAGAATAAATTGCTATAAATTCATCGTTTCAGGTGCCTCACAGCATGATAATGGCTGTCACAACATAATGGATATAACTAAAAGAGAAGATAACAGGTAGCAGTACTAACATAAAGAAAATTTTTAAAGATATGTGCTATAGATTAATGCTCATTGTTTTCATAAAAGGATAGACTAGAAAGTTTGCCTTGGTAGGTTTGTGTCTACTATCAAAAGAAGTGGTTACCAAATGCTTTCTTAGAGAACTCTTCAAAAGTTAACGATGATTTAAAAGATTTTATTTAGAAAATAGCTCATGTGGGGCGCCTGGGTGGCTCAGTGGGTTAAAGCCTCTGCTTTTGGCTCTGGTCATGATCCTGGGGTCCTGGGATCGAGTCCCGCATTGGGCTCTCTGCTCAGCAGGAAGCCTGCTTCCCCCTTTCCCTCTCCCTGCCTCTCTGCCTATTTGTGAACTCTGTCAAGCAAATAAATATTTTTTTAAAGAATAGCTCATGTAACCCTTGGGATTTATTCTCACATTTCTAAGAAATTTATTTACATTGCCAAAAAATAAATCATTCCATACATCATTTTAACCAAAGACCAACTGATAATACATGAATGTTTATCTTAAAAGTAAATAGTTTGTCAGTGATTTAAAATACAACCTTAGTCAAAGATATTAAACATTTCTTTCCTTATTCAGGGCAAGGAGGTTGCTACCGTAGGAGAGAGTAACTAAGGCAGATTTCATGAAACGTTTTCTCTGAATTTCACAATTGTATTTCAGGCCTTTATTTAACTACTCTTAACAGAAATTGCTGAAAATATTAAAAGTGAAACACATTTTCCCTCTTTTTTTTTTTCTCCACCACCTCATGTTAGTTAGTGACTTCATTATGTAAGTTTTAATTGCTTTTATTATACATTATCTGGCTGCCTACCTCCCATCCACTAGGTCACTGACCTCTCCTGAGCAGGTGGATCTAGACAATAGGGCACGAGCATCCAGAGGAAGGCATAACACTTTGGGTAACTCAGAACCAATAGCTAGCTGAAAGAAATCAGGCCAGGAGTAGACACATGAGGATATCTATATAACATTGAAGAGAAATTTTGAAATCACAAATCTGAAAGGTTACTAGCCAACTGTTTTAGGAGTGATTTCCTCGAGAAAAAAAACAAATTAATTTCCTACTTTATAGATTCATTTTCCAACAATTCAGTGAGGAGACAATGTATTAACCTGGACAGTCATCCAATACTATTTCAAATCAATTTGCTACACCTTACCATGGTTGAAGGCATTCTTTAAAGAGTGATTTGCCACCCAATCAGAGTTTTCATGGGTTATGCAGCTTTGCCTTACAATAACAAAAGCAATCTCTAGTCCAGGAAGAGATCCTTGAAATTTAACTTCTTATGGTCATATTTATAATATGATTATATATATATTTAAAATATTTCATATTTATACAAATGGATCATATGGTTATATATATTTATATTTCATATTTATATTTATATATTCATGTTTATATAATATTTCATATTTATAATATTTTAATGTGGTTTCAAAATTGCATTTGGCTTTATAAAAGAAAGATGGTGCAATGGGACCATCTCCAAACTCATTAAATTTTTTAACGATGTTTAATTTCCTAAAAACCTCAAAGTGTATTTGGTGGAGACTATGAACAGTTTCAAAAAAAGAAATGGCATTCTTTTTATGTAAACTCCCAATGGAGTGATAACACTGAACCTTATATTCTATTCCTTAAGCAATATATTTGGAAAATTCTGTAGCAATGGCGTTAGATCCCAAAGACCCCAGTGTCAGCTTCACAAAACAGCATTCCTTCCAGCACTGATACTTTACACATGTGCTGAGCTTTGTTAAATATTTAGTCTCTGCTAAGTCTGTGTAGAACTCTTGATTTATGTTCTTCTAACCTAAATATTTTATTATCAGCTGAAATCGAGATTCAGTGACCTAGTCAAGATGACCGACAAACTTCCTTTACGATCTAGTATACTAAGGATTTTTTTAAAAAGAGAGTTGAAAATGTTAATACAATTCAGAAAGTTTCTTAAGAGAATAATTGCTAAAACATTACCCAAAAAATTCTGACTGCCATGAGCCAAACATACTAGCTGCATCATGTCCAAGTAATGCACACACTGATTGATTTGAGCCTTGTTCACTTCCTATCGACATTCAATGAGAGCTGACCCTTGAACAAATTGGAGAGAGTGTTGGAGGCTCCAACACCCAGACTCTTTCAACTCCACAGTCAAAATCTACAAATCCGTGTATAACTTTTGACTCCCCAAAGCTTCCTGTTCACCGGCAGCCTTACCAATAATATAAACAGTCGGTGAACTCATATTTTCTATGTTATATGTATTTTATTGTATTCTTATAAGAAAGTAAGGTAGAGAAAAGAAAAGATTATTAAGAAAAGCTTAAGCAAAATACATTTACAATGAATCTGTCTCTTGAGTCAACAGTGTTTGGACAGAACAGACCCAGGGATGATCTTTTTCCAGCCTCGGACTACCTGCCAACCTCTTTTCCAGCCACAATGTTCAGAACCATCTTCTCAGCTATCCTCTGCCTCCAGGACCAGCCAACACGGTTTTCTGGGTCTTTGTTTTTGTTTTGTTGGTTGAGCTTAGCTTCTTATTGCTGACCAATGACGAGCTCCCACATTCATCAGAATTATTCCCCTGAGATAACGACTACAGACAACCCCCAGGTCAACGTGTACCCACACGCCTCCTACTTTTACCTCTCTCTGGGTTTCTGTTTTAACCACAAGTGGCTCAGGAGAACAAGTGCCAATTCGGGGAGTTGCCCGAGGGAAGCTCAAGGGTGCCAAGTGTCTCCTGAAGATGCAAACCCAGCCCAGCTGCTGTGTTTTCCTCTAGGAAGTGCAAAAGCTGTCCCAATGTGAAGGGGTGAAACCCAGGATGCCATGGGAGCTGCTATGGTCCTGAAGAAGAAACTGAACCAAGCCCTTCTGGATCTGCATGCCCTGGGTTCCACCTCAAAGACCTCCGTCTCTATAACTTCCCGGAGAGTCACTTCCTGGTTGAGGGAATGAAACTCATCAAGAAGATGGTTACCACCTGACTAACCTCCACAGGCTGGCTGGCAGGCCCCGACACTGGGCCGGGGGTAGCTCTCCCAAGACTCACTCTCAAGCAATGAATAGGCGCCTCCAGAACCCAGTGGCTCCTGAGGGTCCCTCAGACATCCCCTTGGTGTCATAGCCTCTGCCTGAGCCTCTCCCTGCAGCCACTGGGAAGCTTTTTAACCACCCTGCAGCCTTTACACAAAAGGTGGACCAAGTGACAACAATAAAGCTTTTTACAGCCAGGACAAAACAAAATAAAAAACAAAAAACACGTGTACGCCGACCTGTGCGGTTCAAACCCATGTTGTCAAGGGCCAACTGGTGTTGTACTTATGAAGTTGTCCTAACACATGAATCTCATTGCATTACTGTGTTAGTCATTTTTTTATATGGTTCTTAAGCCATGGATGGGCTTAGGTGGAATGGAAGAGAGGACACCTCAAACATCGGACGCAAAATTCTGTGAGCACGTGTGCATGTGCCTTTTTAAGAAATGACAAGGCATGTCTTTGGCAGTTAATAAGAGATTCTCTTGAACAAGAGGAGTCTGACTTGAAGTCGCTCTTCTCCAAATGCTGGATAGGATTGTGAATGCAGGCAAGTTTCTTATCCTCACCACATCTTGTTTTTCTTATCTACAAAATGTAGGAGTGCCAACCTAATAACACGGCTGTGAAGACTGAAGGAGTTCCCTCTATGTGCTGAGCACAAAGTAAGCACTCAGTAAATGTTAACTCAATTAATTTTAGTATAAAGTGTAATTATTTTATTAGGATAATCTTTAGCACTATACTCAAAGCAATCAGTGGCCCTATAAACACAACGGACTACCATCCACAAAGTACAGTCTTTTTAATTTAATAGTATGTCATTCAAAATATAGCTTCTATCTCTGTACTGTGATTTTCTACTACTGCTTGTTCCTACCTACCAATTAAACGTCATTCTGAATGATATATCTGCATTTCCCTGAAGGTTCCATGTTTTCAATGATTCGGTACTCAAATTTGCTACATACTGTGTTAAGTTCTAAAGATGAAAATATTAGGTGCTCAATCAATATCTGATATAAATGCATGAGTAACTATATTCCTTTTTTATTCTGTTAATGGAGCTGTATAGGTAGCTAGATTTTGATCAAAAGCCTCTATAACAGCTTAAGAATACCTCCACTGCAGTTCATGACAAATAGGATATGTGGAATTCTAGTACCAGACACTACTGTCTAGGCATAGTAAAGAAATTATTTGTAGATTCTAGTCATTGAAATTTAATCAAATTTTGGTGCTTAATAATTCTTTGTGTCCCCCTGAAATAGATTATACCAATGTCAATTATTTTCTTTATAAAAACCTTAAAACCGGGACACCTGGGTGGCTCAGCGGGTTAAGCCACTGCCTTCGGCTCAGGTCATGATTCCAGGGTCCTGGGATCAAGTCCCTCATCAGGCTCCTTGTCTGGCAGGGAGCCTGCCTCTCTCTCTGCTTCTGCCTGCCTCTCTGCCTGCTTGTGTGCTTTCTCTCTCTCCCTTTCTGACAAATAAATAAAATCTTTAAAACAAAAACAAAAACAAAAAAAACCCTTAAAACCATTGTGTGATGAATACAAGGGAAGCTTCTACTTTGAGATTGTTTTCCATCATAAGTTTAATGAGAATAAAAGAATATTAAAAAATTTTTGTGAGGGCACAATAACATGACTTGACTTAAATGACATGACCATAACAGGAGTATTATCAGAATACTGTCTGAAATTAACTTACCAGTGGTTTAAAGGGGTGGTTAAAACCAAATTGTTTTCGGGGTGCCTGGGTGGCTCAGTGGGTTAAAGCCTCTGCCTTAAGCTCAGCTCATGATCTCAGGGTCCTGGGATCGAGTCCCGCATTGGGCTCTCTGCTAGGCAGGGAGCCTGCTTCCTCCTCTCTCTCTCTCTCTCTGCCTGCCTCTCTGCCTACTTGTGATCTCTGTCAAATAAATATTTTAAAAAAACACACAAATTGTTTTCTTTCTTTTAAAACAAAGTAGTTCTTTCTTGGAATCTCTAAATTACAATTTTATGAAATTGTGCTTCTTTAAAATAAGGCTAAGTGCCTTGCGACAAAAGACCCAATTCAATGATGAGTATGGCGATCCCAAAGAGGAAAAGAAAGCATTTTCTCTTCAGTGGTGGGAACAGCCATATTATATTCGGTGTTTTTTTGTGTCATGCAAAGGCACATTGGAATTCTTTTTCTGAAACTTATACCTTAGGGAGTAAAGGCAGTTTATAAAGGTAGCTGAATACAACTTGTACTTATAGCTTTGTCTTTCACTGTCACACCCAGAGTGAATGGGTTTTCACAGTTGACCAAACTGAATGGAAGGGACAGCATCACATTTCTGCTTTTGCAGTTGTTTGCAGGAGACACACTGACATTCACTTTTAAAATGTTTATGCCACTAAAAACACACTGGACAAAATTTTGATCCAGAAGAAGTTGAAAAAGAGGCCATGTTTACTTGGCTGTGAGTAGCTCTTAAGTTTGGAATGAAATGTGTTTTTAAATCATTAAGATATTGTAGAAAAATTTCAGGTTGGCATTTTGCGCCTCACGTTATGGACTGCATTGAATTAAAAGAAATCAATATAAATTTAAGTTAATCTCTTAAAAAAATTCTATCCAGTCTCAGTAAATCATAATGAATTTGATATGACATGCGTTGCAAGGCTACACAAATGGTTGGTTAAATTTAGACTGAAAATTAGAGTTGCTTTAGTCTAGTAGATAAAGAATATGAGTTACCTTAATTATCAGGATACTTTTCTTTTGGGGACTTACTTTGTCCTCATTTTTCTTTATTTACCATATCTGTTGATGCCTTTAAAAAGTGAGTGATTTAATAAAACTTTAAATTTCCTTTCAAGGGATGTCTTGTTTCAGAGCAAAATGACCACCAGATAACATCATGGCTGCAACAGAAATACTGAGTATGGTTTTCAGTTAAAAGATTTGGTGTGCACAGAGAAAAAAGAGCTTGTTTTTCTACTTAATGGAGAAAAGCAGCAAATGGGAGTGCTATAAATGTTTTAAAATGATCGTTTTCTGCTTGAATTATGTCTCGCTAAAATATATCAGAGACTCAATTCCTTGGGTCTCTCAAAAAACATTTGCAGTTTCTAGAAAACTCACAAAAAATGTTATTTCCCACTCAGTTCATTTACTTTGAAGCCTTATCAGATGGGGGATCAAATGAAACCAATCATTCTCTGGTTTTCCCAGGTTATTACCACGTGGATATGGAATTATCCTCCATCTAGCCACTTTCAAAATGCGATGCTTTCTTTTCACAAAGCAAAAGGAAGGAAACACACAGAATTTTTCTGGATTATGCTAACGGAAAAGAGAACACTGACAGGCAGGGGAATAAAAATGTATAGAGTCATAGCAATTCTGAAAGACAAGAATAACAATAGCTTAGAACCACTTCTAAGTGGTTCTATTTTTTAAATGTAGGAAGTTGCTTTTATCGTAAAGCACTCAATATACCCAACTCTGACAAGCTGAATCTTATAAACAAGCAGAAACTGAAAATCTGAAAGAAAATGAAAAGTATGTGCATTGTAAAAGGGTATAATGATGTTTGCTTAATCCCCCATGCTGGGTTGGTACTTCCAAAAGGGCCATTAATAACAGTGCTTTGTTTTTTTAAGGGATATACACACTACTTGTTGACGCTTAATGAAATTACACAACATTGTAGCTAATTCATTTTATTACAAGCTTTCATCACAAATGGGAGAAAAAAAAATCTTTGAGTTATATGTAAACTACTGAATTAGAAGTCTGAAATGAGTTTAATAATTTCTGGCTCCACTAATGCCTTCTCTGATGTGTGACATAGACCTCCGCTCTTCTCTTGGATGCTGACTACAGGACCCCATTCCCGCTCGCTGTGATAGGTGTCACTTCTATGACCACAAGAGTCAGGTAAGGCTCTACACTTGGTTCCGTTGCCCACATTAATGTTCAATTATAATCTCAAATTCTATAAATCTCAAAAGAAATCTCTCACTTCCCTCCTTATTCTATGCCTCATAGCTCTCTTCTTTCTGGCATGAGTCCATTTACTTCAGGTCCCTAAGGCTAGAAATCCCACTTGTAAGAATTAACTCTTTAATTTCTTTCACGTCCATTTAAGGCATAGATGCCTGTGGGTTCTTCCTTCGTTCTCTCACTTTTATCTGCCTCTCAGTCCCATCACTGTCTAGACTGGATTTCACACTACCATTATTCCAAAAGCTTCCGAGTTTATCTGTTCTAAGTATATGCTATTCCTCTCCCTTGTCACTCCGTAGCCAGAAAAGAAAAATATATATATATAAGAATTCCAGAGAGCTAGGTGTAACTTTTTAAAACAAACAAACAAAGAAGTAGGATAGCCAAGTAAATCTCAGACTTCCATGTGTGTTCTAAATTCTTCTCGTTCCCACGGCCAGTAGAAATCCATTTATTTAGCCAGCTGAATTACAAATTGCACTTTCTCAAGTCCAGCTTTTGCCGCCAGGATTAAGCAAAGTGCCCCGTGGGTCTTAGGATGAAGCACGGAACTCTGAACCAGCATGCCAAGGCTCGGCATTTATTTGGACAGTATGTCCTCGTGATGCCATAATGTCTTTGCAGCACTGATTTATAGTCGAAGGTGCCAAAACATCACTTACTATATTAAAAGTTGGCCACGTTTCTCCATTTTCTGAGTTCACTGCAAATCTGAAAAAATACATCAACTGCAGGGGAGAAAAAAGGATGAAGCACCCTCAATTTCACTGAGGCAGCTTATACCTGCTCTATTTACCTAATCTACCCGCACTGAAACCACGCCAGTGGGGCAGCTGCTTTATAGGAATCCAAAAATGATGATGCAAGAATGGATAAAATCTGGGTGATTTTTTTCTATCTGACTTCTGAGTCCTTTGTATATTTTTATTTTTTTAATTTTATATTATTAAATTCAATTAATTAACGTACAGCGTGTTAGTACTTTCAGAGGCAGAATTCAGTGATTCATCAGTTGCATATAACACTCAGTGCTCATTATATCATGTGCCCTCCTTAAGGTCCAACACCTACCTACCTACCTTCCTTCCTTCCTTCCTTTCTTTTCTAAGAATTGTATTTATTTATTTGTCAGAGAGAGAGCACGAGACAGTGTGAACACAAGCAGGGGGAGTGGCAGGCAGAGGGATAAGCAGGCTCCCCGCAGAGCAAGGTGCCTGATGCCGGACTCTATCCCAGGCATGACCTGAGCCCAAGGCAGATGCTTCACCGATGAGCCCCCCAGGTATCCCTGCCCATCACCTTTAAATGTAAAACAAAAAAATATAACCTAGTAAATAGGGGTCTCGGATTAATTTCTGACCATTTTTGGTAAGATGCTTAGCAAAAACAAATAATAAAGAACATGAAACCATGCAGTAGCACGGGTGTACCTGACACACATTCACTAGACTCAGTCTATACATCATCTCTCTATGTCTACGTCTATCTATATGTCTCGTTTACGAAATTTGAACTCAAGTAGGCACAAACACTAAAACACAACTCACAGCGAAAATATATCCACATCTAATGTCTATCAGCAACCAAAAACGGAGAAGATTGTATATCTGGTCATTAGTTGACAACTAGGTGATTCCTTTAATTATTCTCATTGGGGTTCAACAAGGTATTAAACACCCAATGATCAGTCACAGAAACAAAGGCATGAATAAGAGGACATTGTCTGCCTCTGCCAGGTTCAGTAAGCACCACCTTGATGTACTGATGGTTCTTTTTTTTTTTTAATTTTATTTATTTATTTGACAGACAGAGATCACAAGTAGGCAGAGAAGCAGGCAGAGAGAGGAGGAAACAGGCTCCCCGCTGAGCAGAAAGCCAATGCGCAGCTGGATCCCAGGCCCCTGGGATCATGACCTGAGCCGAAGGCAAAGGCTTTAACCCACTGAGCCACCCAGGCGCCCCATACTGATGGTTCTTAATGAAGACAAAGCTCCCAATGAGATGACTGGCCATTAGGTCAAAAACTGAAGTGTCAAAACAGGGACAAGGGACTGACCCCTGAATACTCCATTATTTTTAGGTGGCCTTTAACCACTCTCATAGCAGAAGACAAATTTTAGGGATCACTTTTTACTACAACAAGGAATTCGGTTTTACCTTTACATTTTGCAGGTGTGTATCTTAGCTTGACTTTTTACTCTCTTCTAAATTTTGCTGGACTCTAGCTCGATACACTCTTCCATTACAATCAGCTTGTATAAACGAGTACACAGTTAGAAATACAGGCCATATGCAATGTTTAAACACAAGACCCGAAGCAGATAGCGCACAGATTCTGGATTCAGACAGACCTCAGGCCCAACCCTGGCTTCTAGAGGGCAGGTTATTTTTGAAGGAGAAGATTCGAGCATCAGATTCCTTAGCCAATATTAAGAGTGTCTCCAAAAGCTATCCTAGTATTGGCGTCTTGGAAGGATGTAGGAGAAGCCCCCGATCTG
Organism: Mellivora capensis; assembly: GCA_004024625.1. NCBI lineage: Eukaryota > Metazoa > Chordata > Mammalia > Carnivora > Mustelidae > Mellivora > Mellivora capensis. Next base: position 66,204 of record PISX010001613.1, on the reverse strand, counting down.
CATAGGGAAGGAGGAGGAGTGGCAATTTATTTAAATACATATCATATGTTTTATATGGAATAAATAGATCATATGTTTTATATGGAATAAATAGATCATATATTTTATATGGTATAAATATGTCATATACTTATATGGTATAAACAAATCATATTTTATATGATATAAATATATCATCTATGATATATAAATATCATATATCTTATTCCTACATTAAGAACATTGCCCCAAGAACTCACTGTCTATAGAATTATCTCTACTAAACCAAAATTTTAATTTTATTTATTTATCTCACAGACAGAGATCACAAGTAGGCAGAGAGGCAGGCAGAGAGAGAGGAGGAAGCAGGCTCCCTGCTGAGTAGAGAGCCCCACGCGGGGCCCATCCCAGGACCCCGAGACCATGACCTGAGCCGAAGGCAGAGGCTTTAACCCACTGAGCTACCCAGGCACTCCCAAAAATTTTAAAACACTTAATACATTTTTGCACAAGTCACTGCCTTCCTCCACACAACAAAAATAGAAATTCTTTCTTGCTTGCACACTGGCAGGCAGCCCACGTCTGCCCGTACTACGATTATTTCTGAATGACTTGGCACAACCTTTAATGGTATGCTTCTTGCATCATAGGATTCGATGTTCCATTTTTGCCCATCTCATTACTTTAGCCTCCAGAAGCCTGTACTTGCCTGATTGTTATTAATACACAGGGACACTTCTGCACGGCTGTCCTTAGATCCCATACTCTTGGGCTGCCTTACAGGAGAGATCACCTTTGGATCTCCACTGGCTCAGTTCCTTTGGCTGGGATCCAAGACAGACCTCCCTTATGCTGAATATTTCACTGCTGTGGCCAGTGATGTAATAATGAGGCTCCCATATCAATACCTTCTGGCTTTTACAGGGTTATGTTCCCAATATAAGCACAGGCACCTTAAATGGTGTTTTTCTTTTAACTTTGTTTCACTCAACTTTTCTCCCCAATGATCAGGTCCTAATACTGCATACTAAAATGGATGACAGTATCAGCAACCTGCTGTTTTCCATCGACTAGCACACAAACAACACACACACACACACACACACACGGTATAAACAGTCACAGAATCACGGGAACAGAATTTTTCTCATTTTTCTCTTCAAGTAGGAAACTGACACTCAACATTGATGTCCAATACCTGAGTCATGAAGCAAAACACGTAACTCCGGTATGTTAAAAAACCAAAACGTAGAAGAGATACACTAATATTATTTAATTAAAACAGCCACTCTTTTTAAGAGGAATTGTGCCTAGTTATGAATGCAAGACTTCAAATAACTATGCACTCACGAAGAGAAATACATGAGCAGAGATTTTCAAGCTCACTGCACGCATGCTGAAGGCAGTTGTATGCATGAGGAAAAGGACACAGGTCCCCCCTTATAGTCAACTGTAGCTCGCTCAGCTGAAGAGAGCTTTCCAGTTCTTGGCAGAATAACAAATTCTCAAGCAGAGAGGGGAGAGGGGTGAGATTTTTTTCTTCTGTAAGTAACTTAATGAATGAAGTACTAATTAACATTATGGCATTGATAAATGGAGAGAGAGATTAGGGATGTACTCGATATTCAGACCTTCGCAGATGGACTGTCAAAGCCACATTAATTCCTATCTCATTGGAGCATCTGCTTCTCCCATAATCCACTGCCCCTTGGTACGAACAACACAAACTGTTGTGACTCAATTCGATTTATATCAATCTAATTTCTCTTAATCCAATTTGTATTCCAATCTACTACCTTCTAATCACTTAAATCTTCAGCCTCCATCTGGTAAATTTTCTCTCAAAATTAACCGAGCAGATGCCTCTGCGATTGTATTCCACAGTCAAGCTAATCAGACCCTCACAGTGGCCTATAGAATCCCCTGAATAGGTACGTGACTTACGGTGTTGCCCTTCCAGTTACAAACTCCGCGAGGTAGGAAGACCATTTTATCTATCATTAATTGGCTCATCTGCATAACACTGCTTGGGAAGAAACGTGGGACACAGAAGCCAAGAGAAGAAAACTACAGGAAGAGAGCAAAATGTGCTCATTTGTCAAAGGAGCTTTACAATTCAATCAGTCTTCTGTTTACATTGACAATGTGGGGTGAAAATATCATTTCATAGTGCACAGTCTCAAAAGCTACCCTCTGCATGCTATGGGATTAGAAGAGTTTTGTCTCACCATCGCAGAGTCCTACTGAGACCCAGTTTTGGTTAGCGAGCATATTCTTAAACTAAGCCTCTGAATTTCAGAACTGCGCACTAATTTATTCACCAGAACATATGTGATATACACAATACAGCCCCTGGCTAGCATTGACTTTCACTCCCATGGAACTTTCACTGTGATCCATAATTAATGTCACAAATTAAATGTTCCCCTATGAGCAGACTGGGCAGCACTACCTGTGGAATAAACATCATTCTGGAAACACAGTAATGAAGAAAAAATGTAAATAAAGGATGAAAACATAGAAAGACAAACATACTGAACTACTCCGGGGTAGGACTGATCTGCACGTGAAGACTTACGAGATTGGTTTCATTAATTTATAGCCAGCCATTCTTCTTACACAATGTGTCTTGATAATATTTTAAGGTTTTTTTCCCTAAATTGAAAGCATCATAAAGAGAACTATTACAGTATTCAATTTGGCCACATAAGGAATCGGCCTTAAGAAATCTTTGGCTGTTAGAAAAACCTGAAAGATTAGCCAAGAAAACCATTAACTCTAGAATATGGTCTATTTTGGAGTGATGAATGGCTAAAAAAAAATCGGGTCTCGCTCACATTATGAAACAGAAAAGTGTCAAAATGCCTTCATAAAGCATAACATAAAGTATAAATGAACGGATCAAACAACAGAAAGTGAATTTGTTTCCTCAGTTCTGACTCTGAGGCTCTGGGGTGGCTGAGTGGACATCTGAAGTAAGTAGAGAAACCCAGACTGAGAAGTCAGAGGGGAACATCACTGGGCCTTCTGCGAAACTGGTAAGAACTGGGAGACGGGCGGGGGTGGGGGGGGAAGCGTTGGTCATCCACGTCTCTGTCTCTGCACTGAGGTAGTGAGGGACACAACCACCTGGTGAATCAAACCAACCCCTTCTGGCCCCAGCTGTGTCTCACACTTGCTGTTCTTATCTTGAATCATTTCCTCTGGAAAGTAGATTGAAAATTGTACTTCTGTGTACTGTGTTAAAGATAAAAAGGAGCTCATACAGTAACGATCTACTCTTCACCAAACCCACCGTAAAAACACTTAGATCTAACTGCTTCTTGGGGTCTTCACTTCCTCATGAAGTCTCCCGGGTCACATAAAACATGCATTAAATAAATGTGTATGCTTTTCTTTGTTAATCTGTGTTTTCTTACAAGAGTCTCAGCCAAGAACTTAGAAGGGTAGAAGGAAAAGATATTTTCCTCCCCTACAAAGTCCTTGACAACATTTGCCCTGGTATCAATCTGCTGAACTCTTTAAGGCAAAACAGAAAGCTCATAACCTGGAGCTCTTTTATTGGAGAAGGTGGCTCAAAATTCTCTATAAACGCCACGCTTATGATTTTAATTAAGGCAAATGATAAATGCTTCATCTAGATGTATCTGTAAGTGATAGTAGGTTATATGTGATGCAAAGTGCCATATTATTTAATATTAGAATTTATGAAACGTGGTTGGTGAGATACAGCTTGATAAGTGAAGATAATTTGTTTTCCCTCCATTTTTACTTGTGTCCTAAAATCTCTATCACTTAGAAAAGCAAGCTTTGAGGAACAACAACAACAAAAACCCGAAACACAAACAGTTGTTTGATGTTTTTCTACCATATTTGCTAATGCATCCCCATTCCTCTGGACACATTTTATTTTATTTTATTTTTTAAAGATTTTATTTATTTACTTATTTGACAGAGAGAGATCACAAGTAGGCAGAGAGGCAGGCAGAGAGAGAGAGAGAGGAGGAAGCAGGCTCCTCGCTTGAGCAGAGAGCCCGATGTAGGGCTCGATCCCAGGACCCTGAGATCATGACCTGAGCCGAAGGCAGAGGCTTTAGCCCACTGAGCCACCCAGGCGCCCCTGGACACATTTTAGACATTTAAATTAGGTGCTCTGTATATGACCTCGTCTAATTTAATCCCCAAAAGTTAAAGACTGTTCATAAGAGAAAGCAGGAGGCACAAGGAAGCACAATGACGTGGGTACAAGAACCACAGTGTAGGGACAAAGAATATAGAATTTCTATAGTACATCTTATGATGCAGTCAAAAAAGAAAATTATAAAAATAATGAGTCCCTTGAAATAAAACGTCAAAATAGGAAAATGTATTTGAGCTTTCAAACGGTTTTCCAACTATTATCTTTTTTTCCTGATCTCAGCAAAAACAAACAAACAAACAAACAAACCAAAAAACCACAAAAAAACAGTAATTTTAAGTCCTATTAGTGTGCCAGGAAGAAATCACAGGACACAATTAAAGCATCCCTCTAACGGTAAATATGTCGGCCACATTTTGGTGTGTATATTACTATAAAAAGCGAAAAACACAAAAGGGGACTTTCTCTGTTAGTAATTTTCACCAGATCACTGATTGAAGGAAAGAGAGTAAGGCTCAACCTTGACATAGTGACTGTCTTAGAGCACTCCTCCCCCTTCACTTCCAAGGTCTTAATTAATACATGCCCGGGAACCCCAAAACATCTCAACACACTGCCCAGCCTTGGTAAAGGGCGGAGGGGGTGGGTACTTACTCTGAACTCTGAGATCTTATGGATGCTCCCAATTTCTTTTATTACTTAAATTCATCAGTATGTTCATCTGAGGTATTCCTATTTCTACAGCTTCCACATACTGTACCTTGAGATAGTTATGACCAAAGACTTACTCTCAAGTGAAATGAGGAAAGCAAGATATGACTGGTAAGAAACCGAGTTGGTCATGCTCTCATGCTAATACAGAATGGGAACATACGCAGTACAATGCGAACACCCAAAGAGTTGCATTTTATGTGTACGTGTATGTATTTGTATGTTATGTGTATGTGTATGTATTTGCTGCCGACCACAAGCAAAGCGACTTCTCCTCTTCTGCTTACAACCCATTTTCCACAAACAAGGTTTTGCTATATTCAAAATTTTCAGTAATGAAAATTTAAGTGATATGACAGAAACATAAGAACTGAAACCATTTCATTGAAAACGATGAGCGTAGAGTTTGGCATTTTTAAGTCTTTCTTCTCACGATGAGATAAAAAATAATGTAGCACTTTTAATATCACGAAGGTCCTTTGGAGGAAAAGGTTGCTGCACTATGATCTCGCTCTGCCTTTAGGGACACTGATGTTGAAATCACATTATTTCTTCAAAGGACTGCGTGCATTCATTCATTCATCATTTATTTATTTATAGGTAATGTGCCAGTGACTAATATCCATCCCAGAAGGAACAAAAAAGAATACAGCTGATGTTTTCTCTAGGAAGGGTTACTCTAAAAGTTAGACAGAAATACAAAGCCAGAACTAACCCAGGGCACGATTTTTTTTTTTAAATTGAACTGGTTGTATTAGTTCTTCTGCCGTCCTAAAGGAAACATCTGTCGGCAAACCAGCTGAACTAATAAACGCTCTAATGTGTCAGAGAAGAGTATGACTTGATCCGTTCAAAATATAATAGATAAATACAAAGGCCTTCTCCAGAATGTGACTAATTGTGTTAGGAGACATTTGCAAGGAAACGAGACACATAAAAAGTCATCTGCTCCTAACTGCTTCTTTTTATGTTCTAGAGTTGTTGTGCAGGTGGAAGGGGACCAATTTTAAAACCAAACCTTAGAGAAAAGATGAGAGAACATAAGTTCAGATGATACTGTGACATTTAAAGTTAGCCATCACAGGTGGCGAGAACAGAAAATGCAATTATATCACATACCGATACCTGGAAAAAAACAGAGAACATGTGTGAGTATTTATGCTATATCTAAACTTAAATGTGTATTTATAACCCATAAGTGGTCCAGTGCTGCTAATAAAAATGAAATATTAACACTACCTGTTTAATGAGAATGTGTTCATTTGTACTCCACAGGATTTTAATTTGTAATGTAATTGCTGTACACTTTTGTATTTGTTACTAAGATCTATATACCCAAATGGTTATCAAGATAGCTAGTTTCAAATAAGTTAAAATGTATGCTCGAATTAACAAACTTCATTTACTCTCTTTCTCCGATTATATTTTCAAGTCATAATCTCTGGCTAGGCAGAAAGCCACGTGACTGCGTAATTTCACATTTAAGAAGAACACCATGCCCATAGGACGATCCTATCTGCTCACCCTCAGTGTGAGGGTCAAGCTGCATAGTCCTCAGAAAGTAGCATTAAATAAGACAACTTAATAATGCACTAGGGAGGAAATCACTTAATATTCATGTTGACAGAAGAGAAGATTAATCACGGGGACATTGCTCTCAAGGAGGACTCAGGAAGGCCTGAGGTTCCAGTTCCAGGAAAGCTGATTGCTTTGGAGTAGTTCATAAGCAACCCTTTGATGAAATGCTAGGGTTTACTGCAAATTGGCACTGGGTGACAAATGAGGGACCTTCCTTACTTTAACTTCAAATTAATCATATTGTCCCATTGATCTTTGTTTTCTGTCATGTGCTTCTCACAACCTTTTGTCCTCTTTTGTATGGAAAAGCAATCTTTTCAGTGAATTTTCAACAATTATAAAGAATATTTCCTCTCCTGTTTATTTTGCCCTACAGGTGATTTCGGAAGCAGCATGCTCTCTTTTTTTCTCTTAGCAAATAAAAATGTGTTCCTCGCACTCTGCTAATTTTTTATGGCAGAGTAAACATAGGAAAAATAATGGCCGATGTTTACCAGGTATCCCGAACACTGTGTTAAAAGCATTCAACCTGTTAAAGACTATTTTTAATGACAGTGATTAAATATAATTATAACCCTTTTCCCTTGAGCAATTTATTAACCCCCTTTGGATTAAATACTTGTTTGCTGTAATTTTTAAAGGGCAATTGTTTTCATATCTATTAAGCATTTTCCTCAAAACTTATTTACGAAATCACTCAAAAGATTCGATATTATAAACATAATAAAGGCTTAGCAGACTCATTTCCTATTTGTGTTTTGTAAATCATTTCCCTTTTGACTTCTGGTAATCGTTGCATTTAACGAAATCATGATGGCCTAACTGTTCTTCCATTTAAAAAAAATGAACCTCACTCCATTATGTTTGTAGTAAATAAACGTAGATGCAATCCCGATTTTAAATAAAAAACAGTTTACTATGGGACACAGCCTCAAAACACACAAGCTTTAGGGATGATGAATGTTTAGAATCTCTAACACATATTAACATAGAACATATTGATTCACAAATATACGTGTTGAGTACTTACTACCAGCCTGGCACTGGGTATCTACTGGTGAAGACAGACTACCATCTGGTTGTATTCAAGTATAGAGTATGTAAGCATCTGTTTAAAAATTGTGATAAATGCCATAAAGAAGGATGTAACAGGAAGAACTCATTTGGATTACTAGACAAGAAAATTTTCTCCAAATAAGTGACTTTATGCAGAGTCCTAAAAGATTAATGGAGTTAGTTGAGATAGGAAGGGGAAAAGAACATTTCTGGCAGAGTACCCAGCATGGGTGGTTTCTTGAATGGGAAAAACCCTGGTGTGTTCTAGAAACTGAAATAACATCAGTGCAGCTACAGCATACCATAAGGAAAAGGGTGGTGAAATACAGTTTAAAAAGTAGGTAATGAGGGATGCCTGGATGGCTTAGTGGTGAAGCATCTGCCTTCTCCTCCAGTCATGATCCCTGAGTCTCAGGACTGAGTCAACCTTGGGCTCCCTGCTCAGTGGAGAGCCTGCTTCTCCTCCCTAGGCACCTCCCCCTACGTGTGTGCACTCTCTCTTTCTCTTGCTCACTCTTTCTCTCTCTCTGAAATAAATAAAAAAAATCTTAAAAAAAAAAAAAAAGAAATAAAAAATAAAAAGTAGGTAACGAGGGCCAAGACTATGTAGGAATTTATAAGGCCCGTTAATGATTACAATCCTATCTTAAGTGCAATAGAAATCATTGAGGTGTTTTAAACATCTCAGAAAACTAATAACATCTGGTTCACATCTTCAAAAACCACCCAGGCTACTCTAAGATCAGTCCTGTGGGAGCCTGGGTATCAACCAAGAGGCTTTCAATCACCCAGAGAAAAGTCCTTTGCCACTGGAAGCTGATGATTCCCTGATTACTTTCTAAAGGCCTAGAAAGACTCTGAATCAGGCACAAAGACACCAGTGGCTCACAGGAGGGAGTATCCGCACACACCACCAACCCCTGCCTTCAACTTAGACAGAATGTGCTGCGAAGTCTCTATGCCCCTTAGCCATGCTTTGAAACCATCATCCCTCATTTTGAAGGAATGTGAGAAGAAACTATGGATGAGAGAATTCTTTTCATTTTTCACTTACGGGTTGCGGCGGAGGGGGGGGGGCGGACGGGAGGGGAATGTATCGCTTTTCTTATTTCCAGGCAAAAAGCCCAGGCTACAAAGTTTTAGGTAACTTCACAAGTATCCATTAAGCAAAAAATCGTAAGGGACATTGATACTGAGAGTACTGGTTTTACCTTAATTTCATCCTACTTTAGGATTTACTGACATACTTTTCACTGAATGAACAGGTGTTTGAGAAAAGCAAATTTTCTCTGGGCTAGAGACTTGTTCATCAATTGTATTTTGTATTTGGAAAAGAACAGCTCTAGTTCAGAAAGGAATATATGTCATCCCAGAAAAAGAAGGTTACATAGGATGTCTCCTCAGAGGGCTGTAGAGGGAACAGCTAACCATGGTCCCTCCTAGAGTGGAGACCGTCAGAGCTCGAGCTGAGACTTCCTTTTCACAGCACAACCTTCTGTTAATGCTCAGAAGATTTATAGTCTGCTGGCACTATTACAAATAAGGAGGCTAAGAAGCCAATTAATTAAGGAATCACTCATGATTTCTCCCCACTCTGTAACATGCCACTCATGAACGTCTTAGTTCATACCTAACCCATCACCGTGTCTTCCAAACCTGGCCCCACTTTCTTCCTGTTTGTACCGAGCACCTGCCTCTCCTCGTTACAAGGGCCAAAGACGCTTCCCCCTATTTCCATTCTTGTCCCATCACTCTACAACAGGCAGAGTGCACTTATTTAAAATGTGAGTCAAATGATGCTACTTCTGTGCTTAAAATCCTCCAAGCTATTTTCTTTATATTAGAATAAAATCCAGACTCCCCACTAGCATCTACAACAACCTATCTTTACCTCTTGCCTCTCTCCACCCTCATTTTGTACCACCCCATCCCCTTTGCTGACAACCCTTTGGGCATAGAAAGCTATAGCGAGTTGAACACTATCCTGCCGAAATTCATGGATGCCGAGAAACCTAGGAGATGACCTTATTTGGAAATAGGGTCTTTACGGAAGTGATTAGGGTAAGGATAGAGGTAAGGTCAGACTGGGTTACAGCAATTCCAAAGCCAGTGAGGGTATCCTTATAAGAAACAGAGAAAGAAACACACAGACATGGGAGAGAAGTCTATGTGAAGATGTTGGCAGAGATTGACACAAGCCCAGACAGGTGTGGGAACACCAAAAGCTGGAAGAGGCAAGGAAGGTATGTATATTAATTTCCTAGGATGGTCTTAACCCAGTACCAAAAATGACCAGTTTAAAAAACAGAAACTTATCTTGTAGTCCGTGATGCTAAAAACCCAAATACGAAATATTGGTAAGATCGATTCTTTCTGAGCACTGCAAAAGCGAATCTGTTCCAGGCCTTTCTCCCAGATTCTGCTGGTTTGCTGGCAATCTTCAGCATCCCTTAGCTTGTAAATACATTATTACAATCTCGGCCTTCATTTTCACATGAATTCTCCCTTTGTCTCTGTGTCCAAATTCTCCCTTTTCATAAGGACACAGTCATATTAGATTAGGGCCCCACCCTAATGACCTCATTTTAATTTATCTCTATAAAGATTCTCTTTTCACAAAAGATCACGTTCTGAGGTACTGGGGATTAGGATGGCAACAAATCTTTTTAAGGGAGCACAACTGAATACAAATGAGGATTCCTCCAAAGCTTGATTTTGGACTTCTGATTTCCCAGAACCATAAGACGATGAATTTTGGTTGCTTTTAAGCCAGAAAATCTGTGGTTACTTATTATGGCAGCCCTAGAAAACAAATATACTAGCTTCCTCTCTGGCTCTTGAACACATCAGTTCTTTTCCACTTTAGGGCTTTTGCATGAGCGGTTCTCTCTTCAGGAATGCTTTTCCTGTAGATCTTCGCAAGACGGGCCCATATACAGGAGTTAGCTAAAACATTTCCTCCATTTCCTCCCACCAAGACTTCTTCTGATGACTCTATCTGAGAAGGCCCAAACTGCCTGGTACAGTCATAGCACTATATAGTACCTTTAAACATCAATTTATCTGTAAAGTGATCTAACGATTGATTTGAGTGCTTCCGTATTATCTCTCCTCAGGGACTCCAGTCCATCAGTTCTAGGGAGCAGGTAGGTGGTCTGTGCAGCTCATCATCTAATCCCAGGGCCTAAAAGGATGTTTGAAACAAAGGAGGTATCCGTGTCTATTTGCTGAACTAATTAATGAGAAAATAAGAGAGTCACTCAATCTAACCACTTTTAGACATTCTGACCAAGAGCCTAAAAGCTTATGTTTGAACAACTGAAGTACTAAGAAAAAAAGAGATCCTACCATAATACATAATAGTATAATTTTATTAGCCCATTCTTTTTTCCTACGTTGAATCAACATATGTTTCAGTAAAATTTCCACCTATTTCTCCTGACTCCAACTTTAGTCCTTTGTGTTAAATATAATGAGTTAGCAATTTTCCCAAGTGATGGTGGATATTTGAAGTGGATATGATTGTGATCCCAACCAACTACTTTTTTTGGCAAAGCATCATATTCTTTCAACCACTTCCCACATTATGTTTTAAAATCCATCTCAGTCTTCCTTCTCCTCTCTCCTTAACTAAATTCTAGTTCGTCTATTTACGTCTTAAAATTTAGCACTTTTGTATATGGTCTCACAGCGCACACTAGAGTAAAAGCATAAAAGCATCATTCTTTTATTTCAAATCAGAAATCAACAATTTTTTTTTTTTAAAGCAAGGCAGCAAATATTTTAGGCTATGGTAGTCATACCCACAGCTACTTAACTCTGTCTCTGTAGCAGAAAGGTAGCCATAGACTGTGTATAAACAAATAAGCATGGATGTGTTCCAATAAAACTTTATTTGTGGACAAGAAAATCAGATTGAACAAAACTTCCACTTATCATGAAATACTATTCTACTCTTGATTTTTTTCAACTATTTCAAATGTAAATAAAAAAGAAAAAGACACATTATTACAGCTTATGGGCCATATAAAAACAGGTGGCAGATCAGTTTTGGCTCAAAGGCTGCAGTGTGATCGCCTCTATTTCAGATAATGTACTCTAAAATAAAGCCCTGGGAACACACTATCATGCAGAGGTGGGTTGTGAATCATACGTGAAATAATATTGAATTGAATATTCACAAAAACATTTAGGTCTCAATTCACATAGTCTATTCCCAATCCTACCTTTTCTCATGATACCATCCAACCTGTTCCACAAAGGAATGATGTGCTTGAATTATATATTCAAGCTATGTTTTCTCTTTGGAATGACTATTAAACTTGACTCTTTAGTGACTAGTTGGTAGGAGGTTTCAGAAATTAGCACTAGAAAAAAAAATGATTATGCTTTATTCTATACAATGCTCATCTAAGAAAAGATAATTCTCAATAGGGTATTTTTCATTCTCGTTTCAAAGAGTCAAAACAAAATGGCTTCTATCACTCCCTTGGGAAATGATGGCACAACAGAAGGAAACATCTTTGCAAGTGCTGTCTTAATTTTACTCGTTTCTGACACATAAGACTGACAGCTTTCTTTCACCATGAAAATATGTTTTCTCATATCAAATTAAGATTCACACCCTTAACATAAATATCAACCAAGAAGTCTGTGCATTCACCATGGTGAGTGAGAAGTAGAGCTCCAAAATAGGACAGTCTCTTCCCTCCAGTTATGACATTATAACAACAAGGACAAAAGCCAACCATGCCGTGTTGGAAAGTTTTGCAAATATACACTTATAATTATTTTGAAAACAAGTACAAATGTCACAAGAACAAAAAGAAAAAAAGAAAGAAAATAGCAGCAAGAGAAATACAAATAAAGCAAAGATTTCAACAGGACTAGTTAGAGTTGAAGAAAATATCTTCAACAGGTATACTCTATAAGACATGAATAATGATGATCTCAAAAATCAATTAAAAAAAAGAAATAAAGAAAAAGAAAAAAGAAGCAAAAAATAGAAGAAATAAAATAAAAATAAACAAAAAAGTTTTGAAGTATCCTCTACATCCTTTTTTGAAAACTGAGATAACCTGGTAATTTGTGAATGAATTATGTGCCATGTCGAATTAATTCCCAGGAATTTCACACTAAGAGCAATCCTGAATTTCCCACCTACTTCCTAAAAGTCTACGTCCTCTGAAGCTGAAGATAATATGTCAGTAAAGAATTTGATGACATTTGACAAAAAAATTTACAAAAAGCAGCAGCAAATACTCAATTCAACACTGAGTAAATGCCAAGCATGTTGCTAGTTGTTTTCATGTGTTATCCCAGTTAATCTTCTCACAAAAATACCATGACTCCGTCCCCAGTGTTCTCACTTACATTACTCACATCTAAGTCAAAAGTGGTTTTTTTTAGACACATATGTAAATTCTTTTTAATTTACTACGTATGGATAAAACTCTTCCTTTTTTTATACTCACAATTTTCCACTGCCTTAACTTTCACTAATTATTTATCAACCTTATGGATGATAAAGAAAATATTGAGAACAAGTAGCAAAAAAAAAAAAAAATTACATTTGAGAATAAGCAAAACTGATTCTTACCGAGTATACCATTTAGTCGATGGGAGCGTGATGGGAGTGCCCACCACACTAGAATACCCTTTTAAGTCATGTATGTCTGGAAGGATTCTGGCCTCAGTCAGTACAATTCACAACAGAAATGATGGCTTCAGGGGAGCCTGGGTGGCTCAGTGGGTTAAGCCTCTGCCTTCAGCTCAGGTCATGATCTCAGGGTCCTGGGATCGAGCCCCGCATCAGGCTCTCTGCTCAGCGGGGTACCTGCTTCCCCTCTCTCTCTGCCTGCCTCTCTGCCTACTTGTATCTCTGTCTGTCAAATGAATAAATAAAATCTTTTTAAAAAAAGAAAGAAATGACGGCTTCATTCATCCAGCCTCACAACTTTGGTAGTCATTAATAACGAGGTAAAGACAATTCTTAAAATATGTGTAAAAGTTGCTAAGCCCTACCAACAAATGCAAGCTCTTTTGTGTTTTTGTTTTGGGGTGTGGACATATAGGAGTAGAAGGGGGGTAATGAGGTATGCGGTAGGGAAGGAGGCAAGAGGTTCTTTTGCTCGAAACAATATTTAAACCAAAACAAATGGAGAGGAAAATCTGATAACCCAAACAGGAGTGTTAATTTTAAAAATTACTGCAAGGATACCAAAGATTTGTTTTTTGTTTCATTCTGAGTAAATAAATGGATAATGGGGTAAGTGTTAAATATTTTAATATAACCTTCCAATACACAATACTAAGCAACCATTCCTTCTTTACACATCCTTCAGAATTTGTAAGTAATTTCAAAAACTGCTTAAAAACAAAAACAGTCATTTCCCCCCAAAATTTAGGTTAACTCTACAAATGAAACAGGAACATTGTTAGCATTGACGCATACACCTCCATTCTTAGTCTTTTAATTTACTGTTCATATATTGTTGTATGATTTATAGGGTGACACTATATACAAACAGCCTTCCCACATAGAGTTTTTCTATGAAACTTTCTCAAATTTATTTGCTATCAATATATATGATAAAAACTTTGAACAATTATAGAAACTGTGTGTTATTATCAGAGGAATTTATGGAACAGAGTTGATTTTGAAACCAAATTTTCCCATTTTTTGACATCTAATATCATACTTGTGCATTTAAATTTTAAAATTCATGAAAAATATGAGTAACTTTCAATTCATTGGAATATAAAGCAATCTTTACTTTTCTCAATACAATTGAGTGAAGGTAGTTATAAAACTACTAGCAAAATCAAGAAGATGGCCCCTTCAAAATTATTCCAACTTTTTTATCTCATCATTTCCCATAAGCAATCCCATCCTAGTAAATGTATTAGATTGTTATTGTGCTATTACCAATCACCAAATTTATTATGATGAGATATAGTTCTTCACTTCTCACAGTGAATGAACGTATCCTAGGCCATTTTTATAGACATTTTAAAAAATCTATGACCTATACAAGAGTCCACCTCTGTAGCAGGAAATACCTTCAGCCTCATGCCAACAAAATCCTGGGAGAATGCCAATTACGCCAATTTCACAAAAACAGATGTATGGTGATTTTGCAATATGGACTATTTTACACCAGGGACAAAGGCCAAACCATTCATCTCAATTTACTTAGGACCCAGGGCTTAATTTGAACTCTGACCTCAGAGTGGAAAGGTCATCTGTATATCCAATAATAGCACAAAGCACCATTTTCAAAGAGAAACATACATATTTACCTTCATATTCCACTAGTTTTTCAATTAATTATGCAAACAAAGATATTCTTTGACTATTTTAAGTGTCCCTTAAAATTAACCAATTCCAAGAAATGCTTAAAATTTGGGCCATTACTAAGGTAACAAAGTGTTTAATCAATAGTATGGATGATGGCCATTGATTGAAACTCCTCTTTTAAGGTGCTCTCAATCTTGCTCACTGATAGTCAAATGACATCTGACTAAAGATTGCTAAGAATCTTGTTACTCACTGACTGTAATGGAATTTTGAAAATAGGTCATAGGAATGACAGGTAATTGGGTTTAAATGAAAATACAAAGCAAAACAATGAGCTATTTTTCACAATTAATTTTGAAAAAAGTTTTGATATGGTCATTCATTTCTTGTAATGAAAAATAAAAACTTTATTTCTATAAAAATGAGTTGTAATCTTTGCTGAACAACCTATATATATTAAGAACACAGTTATTCCTATTTAAGACATCTTCTTTTCAACATGTAATTTATTGCACTACTCCTTCCCAGGGAGCTTCTGAGAATTAATGAGACAATTGCCAATTGCTTGAAGCTCCTTAGGGAAAGAGTGGTATAATATTACTAAACCTTATTGTGATTGTTATTATTTTATATGCAGTCCCCTCAGTTTTTTTTCCCTACTCAGTTTTTTTCCCTAAACGAATTTAATGCCCTTGGTTAAGCCAGACCCACCTTGCATTTGAATTACTGAATAAAAATACTTTGTGAACATTCCTACCAACCAAATCTGGGGAGATACACAATTCTGGTCACTTTCCAGAAACTCATTTCTTGCCTTCAGTTGAGCATTAATGCTATCAAGACCTTCCTATCCCCCTGGTGGTCATCAACCTTAAGGAAAAATGGGAAATGAGAACATCAGGGAATTATTATTGCAAATACTTTATTATCAAAAATAATTCATTTTCTCATTTTCCAAAGGAAAAAATCAAAATAATTGAGTGAGAAAGCAAAAATCACTATTATATAGACTGGCTTCTGATTCAAGTATTTATCTGTCCCCAATTTAAATTGTTACAAAATTCTGTACTTTTTATCCTGCAGTGAAATATGTTTTTATTATATCTTGAAATATCACTAGTATCTATTAATTTTATTAAAATATACATAATATAAATTTTAAGTTATACACAAAAAAGACCACTAATTATTCATATGCTTGAATTTTATTTTACAAGCTCTTATAAACTAATCTGCATATTTTAATCTCCTTTCCTTTTTTAAAAAGATTTTATTTATTTATTTATTTATTTACTTACTTATTTATTTATCAGAGAGAGAGAGAGAGAGAACAAGCAAGGGGAGCGGCAGGTAGAGGGATAAAGGGAGAAGCAGGCTCCTGCGTGAGCAAGGAGCCTGAGGCAGAACTCAATACCAGGACCTTGGGATCATGATCTGAGCCAAAGACAGATAGATGCTTAATCAACTAAGCTACCCAGGTGTCCCTAATCTCCTTTCCTTGAAAGGAATAAACTGACATAATTTAATATATTCTCCTTCTAAAATATTTTTAAAAAATAAACCCAATTCTTTTGACCAAAAAATGTGATAATAAATACAATGAACTCGGGCATCTTTTCATGACATTACATAACAGAAAGCTTAAAAACCATAACATAAGCATATTAATTTTTCTACTGGCTTTATATTTTTATTTTTTTAAAGATTTTATTTATTTGAGAGAGAGAGAGCATGAGTTGTGGGGAGGGGCAGAAGAAGAGGGAGAAGCAGACTCTTTGTTGAGCCGGGAACCTCATATTGGGACCCAGAGATCATGACCTGAGCTGAAGACAGCTACTCAACTGAGTGAGCCACTCAGGCACCCCTCTGCTGACTAAAAAAAGAAAGCAGGTGTGTCTTTCCATCTAGGTAAGTAAACTAACAATTGTAACCCACTAAATGTATGTGATGAATGAGAAATTGGATTTGTTCACACAAATATAGATAGGAGATAGTCCCATCAAATTCAGAATGCATAAAGTGTGTATATTTCAGAAAGTGGTGAATAGATGACCTTAAATTTACACACACCATTGATGAATTCAGTAAAACCATGGTTAATGAGTAGTTTTTGCTAAGTCTGAAACAAGTAAAGACCAAGAAGAATTGAATTAGATGGGGCATTTTAATTTAATTCAACAAGTATTTAGTGAACACTTTTTATGTGCAATGTTCTCTACTACCCATGGCAAGAAATAACAAGGAAATTGTTATTTCTTGTCAGGAAATTATTCCTGACACAAAGTAGTCTATCATAATTCATAATGCATGTATACAAATAATTGTAAAGTAAAGTAAACCTTTTTTAACTTAACTGGTCTGGGTGGAAGATGGGAATAGCATCTAGCTAAATTTAAATCTATACTCAGCCCAAGGTAATCCCTTCTGATCCTTTTCTCATCCCCAGAATGGCTGTGGTTCCCATACAACATGGTCTCATGGCACCCTAAGGCCACCCCTAAACTAGAGCTCATCACACTAAGTACACTATTCGGATTTACCATTGGACCTCTTTTACCAGCCTGGAAATTCCCTGAGCAGCATAACAATCCCATTGTCTTGGGATAAAATTTAGAATCATTACCTACATATTCTATGGTCATCCAGCCCAGATTTCTTCTACCTGTCCTTTGCCCACAACTTTCCCTTTTACTCTTCTAGGTTTTCAGTGGTGTCAGGGTCTCCCCTCCCCGCTCCCTTTGGGGCCTCATCTCAGCTTGGAATGCTCTTCCCAGAGCCCCCTCCTCAAATGACTATCCTAATCCCACAAGCCTCAACATAAACATTCCTTCCCCAGGGAGGCATCCAGCCACTACGAACTAACGAAATTCTACAAACATTTAAATCCATTCGTGACACTGTATTTTTTCTTATACGACTTAAATTCAATTAAAAGTACAAACATTCAGCATGACTGATTATTATCTCTCTTTCTCAATAAATTGAAAGCCCACTATACTATTAAGCCCCCAGAATAATGCAGATGCTTGGTAAATATCTTTGGAAGGAACTAATGAATGATTGCACATCTATGCTATCATCCAAACTAATAAGAAACATTGCAAACTTGGAAATAGCAAAGCAAGATGAAATTTTTAAAAAAAAAAAGCAACTTATCTTTTAGTGCCATATTCTGCAGATCTATTTTCCATGACTTTTTCAAGAGCACTAATATATCATTATGGTCTTCACTCACCCTCAGAGAAGATACAAACTCATTCTCCGGGAGGTAATGGGACATGGGGCACCTGGGTGGTTCAGTTGGTTGAGCATCTGAGTCTTGATTTTGGCTCAGAGCTTGATCTCTGGGTGCTGAGATAGAGCCCTGTGATCAGGCTCCCTGGTTAGCAGGGAGTTGACTTCAAATTCTCTTTCTCTGTCCCTCCCCAACTCTCGCACGTATGCTGTCTCTCTTTAAAATAAATAAATAAATCTTTAAAAAATATATTAAGTAATGTATTTTGAAAAAAGTAACTGGTTATTTTTATATTATTTTACCTACAAGGCTTATCAAAATTGTCATAAAAATCTTGTCTCACACCTAAGCTTTGAGTTATCTGTATATTTAGATCTATGAAAATTATACCAAATAGACTATATATATTCTTGTAACTGCTTCATTCCCAATATTATCCAGTCCTTCATTTTTTAAAGCATCCATATAAATAAGAAGTTCTTAGTTTCTCACAATTCAAAATGAAATATTACACAATACTCAGGTCTTCTTATGTATCTTATGTATCAAAGCATATCATGAATATTAATAATAAGCAGTAGAATCTTTCATTTTATATTTATGTAGCTTAATTCTACTGGAGCTCATCAAACAAAATTAGTGTTTTTTTTTTAAGCTCTACAAAATTTGCTTGAAAAAAGAGGGAGGAAGAGGGCACCTCAATGGTGTAGTCAACTAAGCTGACTCTTGGTTTCAGCTCAGGCCCCGATCTCAGGGTCGAGATCAAGCAGGGCTCCCTGCTCAGCATGGAGACTGCTTAAGTTTCTCTCTCTCTGCCCCTCCCCACAATTGCACGCCTTCCACGCACGCTTTCTCTCTCAAATAATAAATATTAAAACA
This sequence comes from Mellivora capensis, assembly GCA_004024625.1. Lineage (NCBI taxonomy): Eukaryota > Metazoa > Chordata > Mammalia > Carnivora > Mustelidae > Mellivora > Mellivora capensis. The sequence goes on along the minus strand of PISX010001613.1, from coordinate 47,328 downwards.
AATAAAAAAGAGGACGGAAGAACAAGCTTTTACACAGCTGGATCCTGAAAGGGTGACTCCATCAATCAGAGTCTTAGCTACATTGTAGAGAAAGTTGGGAAACGAGATAGTGGTTCTTTGTGGCCATCATCCCTTTTTCTTATTCTGAGGACTTCATCTTGTTGGAACTTGTTTAGATTGAATGTGGCTTTGAAAAGTTGTTTCTCAAATATTTCAGACCTTCCTGTGATGTAATGTTTTCCCACAAAAGGAAACTTTCTTCTTTGTGTGAGAAAAATACATACAAAGCATGTCTTCAAACCTCTCCCAAAAGACATTATTAATATCATGCATTCCTTCATAAGGACAGTTCAACTACTCTATTTACCTGGTTGAGTTAATGCTGCTTAAAATGTAGTGTTTTATGGGGCGCCTGGGTGGCTCAGTGGATTAAGCCTCTGCCTTTGGCTCAGGTCATGGTCTCAGGGTCCTGGGATCGAGCCCCGCCTGCTTCACCCCCCCCCCCCCCCCCCGCCTGCCTCCCTGCCTACTTGTGCTCTCACACTCTCTCCGTCAAATAAATAAATAAAAATCTTTTTTAAAAATGTAAAAAAAAAAAAAATGTAGTGTTTTATAATAATCACTGTTTTTGCCAAACCAGGGTCACTTTATAAACGTTTCTTTGGTTAACTTGACCCTAATTTTAACATTAGAGCGGGAAAAGTAAGAGATGATATAAAAGTTATATGTATTTACAGAATAAATTGATTGGGATAGGGTGTAATAAAGTTACCCCCACTCAGTTTTATTAGTTCCTCAGGGTACGAAAATGTAGTTTAGTTATATCTATATAACACAAGTTACAGTCCAATCCAATTTATACCAGTTTATATTTACTTAAATGAGTCCTCCAACTGCATATTTTCCTCAAACTCTGTATAACCCTCGCATGGATGGAAATTGAAGGTACTCAGGAGTATTGTGATATGATAACAAGTTAGGAAATCACAATGCATAGGAAAAAAGGTCTACTATATTTTCTTTTGCCGCGTCTATATTTCTATTTTAGATTCACTATGAGACACGCTATATTTCTGTATGCCTCGTCAGTGAACCAGTCCCTCCAGAGTTCATAGACTATTATGAAAATCAAAGCTCCTCCATCAATACAATAGGCAATATACTGGCCCAAGAACAAAACCAGGAGAATGAATTTTATGCAGAGATTCCTAATATCAGGGCCATCGTTTTCAACATTATATGCTCTATGTTACAGAATGGTGGACACCAGATGCAAAAGGATCTGGTGTTAGTGGGAAGAGGTGGGTGTTTGTTGAATAGAAAAGAAAAGCTTTAAAGAAAATTAAACTATAAAAGTAGTGTATAGAAACATAGAAGGTTGAGTTCCAGGTGAGTAGGTTTGTATGTTATTTCTAAAAAAAATGAATGTCTCTCTTATTCTAGTTATTCCTGTATCTTGATTCCAAAGATAATATGAAGGCACTTAATTACCAGGGTGCTTTTCTCATTACTGATATATTACACTTTGGGCAAATAAAAACACACATACTGATGAAATTCTGTAGAGCTAGACTCCTCTCAACCACTGGCCACAGCAATGGTAGGGAATGGTGCCCATACACTTTCAAATGTGAGCTATGATGTGACCCCCACAGCATGACAGGAACATAAAGCTGACAAAATAAGACAGATTAGAAACTCTGGGAATTGGCCTCCTTCACCTCACTGTCCATCTTATTTTTTTACTTTCCTATCACTGAAATACTGGCTCTATCCTATTTCTGTCAAGCAGTATCTTACACTAGGAACAAAAAAATATGAGGAATTCTAAAGACTGGGGGGAAAGAAGCGAACACAGTCCTACAGTAAGCAAAGAATCTCACTTGTACCATCTTCCCTGGACTGTAATTCTCGGGCTGCATAGCTTATTAATCACCAAGTTGGTGCAGAGGACATTATTTTCTTTGAAAAGTCACTCTCCATGGCATAATTCCTTCTTCTACCAGAAGGAAGCAAGATCCTTGACTTCAATAGGAACTTTTTTACTCATGAACATATTTGGGGTCAGATGGCATGAAGTGCGTCAGCTTCTGCATTAAAAAAAAATATTTATAAAGAACAATTTAATTCATTCAAAATTAATACAGCCCTGTTTTGTGCAATTCAGCAGATATAAAATGGACCAAGATGTAAACATGGGCCTTCCTGTATCCTGACAGAAGCTAGAGATATATCTTGGAAAGTTCCATGAATTTGTTCTTGATTTTGAAGATACTGTGTCCTCTATAAATGGAACTATTTGAACTTTTCAAAGGAAAGCATGTATACAGCAGTTGGTGTTATACTTTTAAATTACAAATTAAAGCTGAGTTCAAATTTATGCAAGCTCAAACAAGTAGAAAGACAAGAAATCAAATCTAAAACTGAGTTCAAATTTATACAAGTCCAAACAAGTAAAAAGACAGGAAATCACACATAGCAAAGAACTACCACTGTCTTCCAATTTAGAGGACCGGCAAAGAACGACATGAAGAAAAATCTTTCCTTATATAGTCTGAAAGATCAATTTTCAAAAAATATTTTATTTATTTACTTGACAGAGAGAGACAGGGAGAGAGGGAACACAAGCAGGGGGAGTGGGAGAGGAAGCAGACACCCTGCCAAGCAGGGAGCCTGATGCGGGGCTCGATCCCAGGACCCTGGGACCATGACCTGAGTCTCGGAAGGCAGATGTTTTAGCAACTGAGACACCCAGGTGCCCCTGAAAGATCATTAATACAAGTATACTTGAGGGTGTCTTAATTTTGATTCACCTTTTCAAATTCCCAGTTTAAACCAGAACACCTAAATATATCCCCTCTTCTCTGTATTCCCCCATACCCAGTGGTGTGACAATTCTGTCAAATACAACTCCACTATAGTTTTTGAATCAGTCTCTCTCCCTGCACATCTAGTAGTGTTGTTTGTTTAGTCCCTCACCATTTTATCCCCAAAGGACTTTCTCTGCCTTTGGTCTTTTCATCTTTTTTTTTTTTTAAAGATTTTATTTATTTATTTGACAGACAGAGATCACAAGTCGGCAGAGAGGCAGGCAGAGAGAGAGAGGAGGAAGCAGGCTCCCCGCTGAGCAAAGAGCCCGATGCGGGGCTCAATCCCAGGACCCTGAGATTATGACCTGAGCCGAAGGCAGAGGCTTAACCCACTGAGCCACCCAGGTGCCCCATGGTCTTTTCATCTTTAATAACACTTCAATAGAGGTCACATATTGCATTTTTGAATAACATTAACCAACTTTCAAATCTCTAGATGAGTTTTTGTCACCTTCCTTCCATGACCAAGCCTTTCTCAAGAAACCCTCCAACTCTGCTCCCCAGAGGATTCTCCCTTTTATCCCTCTACCTCAGCCAGAAACACCACATCACTGAGAATTGGAAGGAAGATGACAGAGTACCCAGAGTTCTCCTAGTCCCACATTTACAACTAGATAGCATCCATATACAAGTCAGGATACTGGAGAGTGATCCAAAGGTTTGCAGAACTAACTTCACAATTAACTGTAGAAAAGAATCTGCATCTGAAAGATTAGGAAAGACTGAAAGGCAGAGAGAGGCTGCTAGCAGAAGAGAGAGAGCTGTGCACCTGCAGATGGCAGAGAGACTGGCCCTTGCACCGGGGAGCTCACCCAGGGAAAACTCATACCCATAACATTTGGCTTTGAAATCCAGAGGGGTTGTGCTCGCTTTGGCAGCACATATACTAAAATCCAGAGGGGCTGAATTCTGTGAGTTTGTATAACTCGTGGGACTTGGCGCCTGGAGCTTTGAAAGTCAGCTGACTCAGCTCTAGGCCAGCCCAGAGGATGAATGATAGCTGGGTCAGAGCCTTAAAGAGCCAGCACCCTGCAGAGAAAGGGAACATTAGAACAGCAGTTTACACAACACCTGGGGGGCAAATGGGAGACCTATCGGTCCATGCTACTTTTGACACGTGTTGAGGGACTTCTCTGAAAACGAGGGAGCTGGAAGGCACCATTTTCCTCCCCCACTCCCCAGCAGAAACACAGGGCCAACTGTGGGAGGCGGGGCTACATAGACACCTGCTGCCTTACCTGCTAGCAGTGTGCCAGGCCCACAAGTTCTCCTGAGGGCTCTCCCACTTCAGACTAAACTTGGCCCTGGGCTTAGGACAAATTTTGTGAGTGCACACACCCTGCCTGGCCAAGGGGTGCATAGCTGCCATCATGAACCACATCCACTCACCCCACCATGCCGAGGTGCACCCAGCCATTGCCTAGCATTTTGCCTAGCCTCGTGCCCCCAGCTGCCCTGACCTGCAGTCCCCAGCCACCACAGTGATTCAGATACCTGGAACAGAACTAGTGACCCAGAGCAAATGTTCCTAACATCTCTGCCCACTCATCTGCTTGGATCCCACCAACACCACAGAGAGTAAGCACAGCCCACAACATGCAGAGAGTCAGTGCAGTCCACTGCATGGAAAGGAAAGGTGGCTCAGACACAACCGCAGAGCCAAAGCAACACACACAGGATACTCTCTTGAAATGCCAGGTTCTGGTGAACAGGGAACACTGCATTGCAGGGCACTCCAGGCCCTCTTCTTCATAAAGTCACACTTTCAAGAGCAGAGGACATAGCTATATTTGTTAGTGCAGAGAAACAGACCAGAAAGGCAGGCAAAATGAGAAGACAGAGAAAATTTTCCCAAATGAAGGAGCAGGTCAAAGCCATGGCCAGAGATCTAGGTGAAACAGATAAAAGTAACATGCCTGATAGAGAACTTAAAACAATGACCATAAGAATACTCAATGGACCTGAGAAAAGAGCGGAAGACATGAATGAGATCCTTAATACAGAGATAAGGAATAACATAACAGAGTTAAGGGCTCAATAAATGAATGAGAACAATGCTTGACAGAATGAAAAGCACGATGTAAGAAGCAGAGGAATGAATTAGTAACCTAGAAGACAGAGTAATGGGAAGTAATCAAGCTGAACAAAAAGGGGAAAGAATTATGCAAAATGAAAATAGATCTAGGGAACTCAGTGATTTTATCAAAAGTAATAACATTGGTATTATAGGAGTCCCTATAAATAATATAATATGTTACTATGATAATTTGTATATTATTAATATAATAATATAATAAGTAAATAGATAAATTTATTTATTTAAGAGAGAGCATATAGGAGTGGTAGGGAGGGGCAGAGGAAGAAGGAGAAGCAGACCCCCTGCTGAGCAGCTTGATTCCTGGGATCATGACCTGAGCTGAAGGCAGATGCTTAACCAATGGAGCCACCCAGGCGCCCCAACAGTAGTGTATTTCAACACCCCAACTATATCAATGGACAGATCATCTAAATAGGAAATTAACAAGGAAACAATGATTTTGAATGACACACTAGAACAGATATACTCAGAACATTCCATCCTAAAACAGCAGAATACACATTCTTTTCAAGTGTACAGGGAACATTCTGCAAAATAGATCACATATTAGCCCAAAAAGCAAGACTCAACAAATTTAAGAAGACTTAAGTCATACCATGCATCTTTCCTGACTACAATGCTATGAAACTAGAAGTCAATCATGAGAGAAAATCTGGAAAGACCACAAATATATGGAGGTTAAATAACATGCTACTAAAGAATGAAATGGTTGGCCAGGAAATAAGAAATTAAAAAATACTGGAAGCAAATGAAAATGAAAACACAATGATCCAAACTTTGGGTTGAAGCAAAAGCGGTTCTAAGAGGGAAGTTTATAGCAACACAGACCTACCTCAAGAAGCAAGAAAAATCTTAAACAATCCAACCTTACAGCTAAAGGAGCTAGAAAAAGAACAAAACACAAAGCCGAAAGCCAGCAGAAGGAAGAAAATGATAAAGATTAAAGAAAAATAAATCACATAGAAGCTAAGAAAAACAACATATCAATGAAATTAGGAGATGGTTCTTTTAAAAAAAATTTAAAAATTGGTAAGCCTCTACCAGATTTGTCAAGGGGGGGGAAAAAAAAAGGAAGGACTCAAATAAAATCACAATTGAGAGAGGAGAAATAACAACCAAGGCCACAGAAATAAAAACAAGCTAGAAGAAACGGATAGATAATATAAACAAATAAATAAATTCCACCACCAAAACACTAAAACTGAAACAGGAAGAAAGAGAAAACTTGGACAGACTCATACCCAGCAAAGAAATTGAATCAGTAATCAAAAAACTCCCAACAAACAAAAGTCCAGGACCAGACTGCCTCACAGGGGAATTTAAAGAGTTAATACCTATTCATCTTAAACAATTCCCAAAAAATAGAAAAGGAAGTAAAACTTCTAAACGCATTCTATGAGGCTAACATCATCCTGATACCAAAACCAGATAAAGATACCACTAAAGAAAAGAACTACAGGACAATATCCCTGACAAAAATCCTCAATAAAATACTAGCAAATCAAATCCAACAATACATTTAAAAAATTATTCACCATGATCAAGTGGGATTTATTCCTGGTTTGTAAGGCTGGTTCAATTTCACAAATCAATCAACATGATACATCATGTTAATAAGAGAAAGGATAAGAACCATAGGATCATTTCAAAAGATGCAGAAAAAGCATTTGACAAAATGCAACATCCATTCATGGTAAAAATCCTCAACAAAGTATCACAGCAAATAAATATCAACAAATATCACAACATAATAAAGGCCATATTTGAAAAACCCACCGCTAACATCATTCTCAATGGGAAAAAAACTGAGAGCTTTTCCCCTAAGGTCAGGAACACAACAAGGATGTCCACTCTGACCAAATTTATTCAATATAGTACTGGAAGTCCTAGTCCCAGCAATCAGAAAACAAAAAGAAATAAATGGCATCCAAATCAGTAAGAAAAAGTTAAGACTTTCACTATTTGCAGATGACATGAACTATATATAGAAAACCATAAAGACTGATAAACAAATTCAGTAAAGTTGTAGGATACAAAATCAATGTACAGAAATCTGTTGCATTTCTATACACCAATAATGAAGCAACAGAAAAAGAAATTAAGAAAACAGTCTAATTTATAATTGCACTAAGAATAAAGAGAAGCCTAGGAATAAAGCTAACCAAAGAGATGAAACACCTGTACTCCAAAAACTATAAAATGCTGAAAAAAGAAATTGAAGATGATACAAAGAAACAGAAGATACTCCATGTTCATGGATTGGAAGAACACGTATTGTTAAAATGTTTATCCTACCAAAAGCAATCTACACGTTTAAAGTAATCTGACCAAAAACTAAGAGCATTTTCACAGAACTAGAGGAAACAATTCTAAAATGTGTATGGAACCACAAAAGACCCTGAATAGCCAAAACAATCTTGAAAAAGAAAAGCAAAGCTGGAGGCATCATAATTCCAGACTTCAAATTCTATTACAAAGCTGTAGTGATCAAAACAATATGCCACTGGCACAAAAACAGACACATAGATCAAGAGAAAAAGAATAGAAAACCCAGAAATTGTCCGACAACTCTATGGTCAGTTAATCTTTGGAAAGAATGTCCAATAAGAAAAAGAATGTCTCCTAAACAAACGGTGTTAGGAAAACTGGACAGCAACATGCAAAATAAAGAAACCAGACCACTTTCTTACACCATACACAAATAAATTTAAAATGAATAAAGACCTAAATCTGTGACCTGAAACCATAAAAATCCTAGAAAAGAACATAGGCAGTAACTTCTTTGACATTGGCCATAGCAACTTCTTTCTAGATATGTCTCCTGGGGCAAGGGAAACAAAAGCAAAAAAGAAACTCTCGGGACTTCATCAAAATAAAGTTTCTGCACAGCGAAGGGAACAATCAACAACACTAAAAGGCAACCTACAGGGGTGCCAGAGTGGCTCAGTCGCTTAAGCTTAAGCGTCTGACTTCAGCTCAGGTCATGGTCCCAGGGTACTGGGATGGAGCAGGGAGCCTGCTTCCCTCCCTCCTTCTGCCTGTTGCTCCCCCTGCTTGTGCTCTCTCTCATTCTCTCTCTGTCAAATAGATAAATAAAATCCTAAAAAAAAAAAAAAAAAAGCAACCAACAGAATGGGAGAAAACTTTGCAAATGACATATCTGCTAAAGGGTGAGTATCCCAAATATATAAAGAACTTGTAAAATTCAACACCCCAAAACCAAATAATCCAAGGAAAAAATGTACAGACATTTCTCCAAAGAAGATATATCCAGATCCAATAGACACATGAAAAGATGTTCATCATCACTGATCATCAGGGAAATACAAATCAAAACTACAGTGAGATATGACCTCATACCTGCCAGAATGGCTAAAATCAACAACATAAGAAGCAACAGGTATGAAAGAGGATGGAGAGAAAGGGGAACCCTCTTTCACTGTTGATAGGAATACAAACTGGTAAAGCCACTCTGGAAAACAGCATAGAGGTTCCTCAAAAAGTTAAAAATAGAACTGCCCTGTGATCTAGCAATCGGCACTACTGGCCATTGACCCAAAGACTGTATAAACTCTTACTCGAAGGGATAATATGCACCCCTATGTGGATAGCAGCATTATTTACAATAGCTAGGATATGGGAGCAGCCCAAGTTCCACTGACTGGTGGATCAATAAAGAAAACGTAAGATAAATACACATAAGTATGTATGTGTATTTATGTACATATATTATGTACACATATTTATGTGTGTGTATATATACATACATGACTATTACTCAGCCATGGAAAGGAATGAACTCTTGCCATTTGCAATGACATGGATGGAGCTGCAGAGCATAATTAAGCAAAATAAGTCAGTCAGAGAAAGAAAAATACCATATGATTTCACTCATATGTGGAATTTAAGAAATGAAACAAACAAGGAAAGGGGAAAAAAGAGAGAAAGAGGGAAACTAAGAAACAGACTCAATTATAGAGAAGGAACTGATGGTTACCGTCAGGGGAGGCGAATGGGGGTGGCGGTGGGTAAAATAGGCGATGGGGATTAAAGAGCACACTTACCACCATGAGCTCTGAGTAGTGTACAGAATTGCTGAATCCCTGTGTCTACTATAACTCTGTACATTAACTAATTGGAATGAAAATAAAAAGTTAAAAAAAGAAACACCACACCTGTTAAGCTCATGCTTTAAATACCCTTTCCACCCTACCCAAGTACTTATCCACATGGCAATCACAACATTCCTTGACTGCCCAAGTTTGGTGAAGCTTCTCACAGGGCTGTGGACAGCTTTTTAGGTTTTAGACTGTACAAATACCTCAACTACAGTGGTACTTGAGGGCACTGACCTGCCTGAAGTCATCTTGGACCTAAAGAGGTCCGTCAACTGCAAATGCACCATGCATTCCAGATGTAAGCTAAAAGGATGGATGAAAAGTGGTGGATTTGGAGAAATGATATGGGGGGGGGGGGGATATCCATCTTCTGGCTCCATCTGCTTTATGGCCCAACCCACTCTTTCACCTACCCCTCTAGTGAAAAATGGGTATTTTATATTCAACAAGCTATAACCCCAAGCCAAATCGGGCTCACTCTCTGTTTTGCTGTGATGCATAAACAAGAAATGTTTGTTTGGTTTTTTTCACTTTCAGATCATAAAGAAACAGTGAAAAGAAAACAGTAGTGTGAGGAAAAAAGAAAACAATATTTTGTGATGTAAAAAAAAATTAAAAATCAAAATTTCTGTGTCCATAAATAGAGTGTTATTAGAACATAGCCCTGCTCGTTCATTTACATATTGTCTATGGCCACTTTTCCTCTACAAAGGCAAAGTTGAGTAGTTGGGACAGAGGAAGTTTTAGGATCAGCAAAGCTAGAAATAGTGACGGGCCCCAATAGCTTTAAGGTACCAGTCCACAGTATCATGCTCCTTCCCTGACTAGCCGAGGCACCAGGAGACTACAAGAACAGGAAGGCATTGATGGGCATTAGCAGTCCGTTCTGCATTCCTTCTGTTCTCTTGGGCTTCTCATGAAGGATATAAAATAATCACCAAACCTTAGGTACTAACTGCCATGTGATGCCTACCAAACATTTGGAAATGTTTTAAACCGAGAAAGGTGATTTTAAAATCTAATTTCAGGATATTGTTGTGCCCACTACCATTAATTTATTAAAAATAACAAGACCAGAAGAAAAACACAAGGAAGAAGTTGAATCCGTGCAGCCAATCTTAGGTGTTATTTTCCAATCCAGCTACCATTTTGCAGCTCTTTACAGAGCAGAGACTATAAAATTTTTCACATTTCTCTTAAACTAGAGAGCCCCAAAGGGTACATGCCTAAGAAGACCTCACTATTGTTGAAAGCAATAAAAGAACTACGTTCTGGATCCTGTTCAACCTATGCGTCTGGTTAAAATTCTTGTCTATTTACAAAGTGGATTCATATTGTTTACCACCTTTCTTTTTTTTTTAATAAAAGATTTTATTTATTTATTTATTCGACAGAGATCACAAGTAGACAGAGAGGCAGGCAGAGACAGAGAGGGGGAAGCAGGCTCCCTGCTGAGCAGAGAGTCCAATGTGGGGCTCGATCCCAGGACCCTGGGATCATGACCTGACCTGAAGGCAGAGGCTTTAACCCACTGAGCCAGCCAGGCACCCCTACCACCTTTCTTTTGAAATGCAATGCGTGTTTGCATTAATCATCTCCTATAACTTAATTCAAGGATAATTTTAAAATCTGAGTATTTTTCACCTAAGCTTAACTCATTGCTTCCAAATTTCTGTGACTCAGTCATGAAAAGTAGTGGGCGAACTCTCTTAAACATGGTTACATTTTTGGCAATCTTTTCTTTCAATATTTAAAAAAAGGCTTAAAAAAAAAGGCTTAATGGGATCCATCTTAATATTGTTTCTCATGATCTTCGGCAAGGATATTCAGAGACAGTAAGTACATCCTTCTCTAGTTCTAAGTGGACAGGGATTTTCCAAAAGAATCTGTTCTATTCTGCCAAAATATCTCTCTCACACTCTCATGGTCTAGCAATGAAATGCAAAATGACAGAAGTATTTCAATGGCACTTGAGCCACATTCATTGAAAGAGGCTCTCCCTCCTCAGTGAGGCAACACTCCAGCCTAAATGGGCACTAGAATCTCCTGACCTTTAAACTGGGACACAACACTCCTAATCTGAATCTCATTTGCTCCTTGCACCCACTCCCCTATTTATGCCCCAGGCCCTTTCAGTTTTATTGGTTTGCTGGCTTCTCCCTCTACTTAGATATCTGGATTTCTGATTATTTCCCTGAAGAATTCATTTGCATTTATATACCAAATAAAGCATTAGTCCTTACTCTGCTAAGAAGTTCTGCAAATCATTTCTATGCTCAGGGGTCAAGAGGTGTTTTAGGGAGGGTTCCGTTCTGATAGCTTTCTAATATTGGATATATAATTTTTTTTTCATTTTGTTCTCTCCTGGATATCACTAATAAAGATGTTCAATCAGACCTCACTTGAAGCTGATCTCTAGACATCACCCACCAAATCGTTACATTTTCATCTCTGATTGCCCTTGGGTATTACCACCTCTTAACAAGCTATTTCACTTCCACGGAGTGAAAAACAAGTTGGGGGAAGCATCGCACAGAGCTTTTTTAAACGTTGTTTGTTCTCATATTCAGACCACAATAAAGGCTTTTCAATGAACATGAGTACAAGGACCAGACTAGGCTGCTACACCAAAAAAATAGATTTAAAATGTAAAGTGAACAGCAGAATGAGAAGAATCTTAAAAGCACACTAAGGGCTGGCCTGCTTTGCCATCCAAATATTACCCATCTAGATGACGTGAGAATCATGCTAAAAACAACATGAGAAAGCATCACCTTGCATTTTCTAGCTGCCATACAGGAGCCCTCAAACCTGGAAGTTTTTCTAACAATGCAGCTCAGATGATTGACACAGTTCCTAAACCTCAAATAATTTTATTTGAATTATGCCATGTATCCAATGTAATGGAAAGATATAGAGAAGAGAGATCGTAATGATAACCTCTCTAGTCCCTTACACTAAACTCGCCTGTTGTCATCAATAGACAGACAGACAGACACACATAACAACGTCTTTGTAATCACACTGTTTCTTATATCCAAGCGCTCATGGGAAACTAACACCTGCCACCCTTAGCACTTTCTCATTAGATGCTTCTCTAAAATCTCAAGAGTACTGTAATTAGTTGCTTTATCAAACAAACAAAAATGTGATTTGGATGCTGTGAAAGGAATCAGTTCAGACAACGTTTTGGATATAAGGTCTAATATCACCTCTTAGCTTGATGGTCATCACAAACATCATCAAAATAAAAGAATGGCTAAATGGGTTTTTTTTAATAAGTGTTCACTGGGGATATTCTCACCATTTCAGTTGTATCTTAACAGTTCATGAAACACCATTAAAAAAAAAAAGACTATTTCAGGTTGTGAAAATTTAGCAACTTCTTTGTCTAAAGCTTTGACAATGTATAAGATCTAATTTGCAAAGGAGCCAAAGTAGTATGAAGACCTTTCTTGTCTGCCTTTTCCCCCCCATTAAAAACAGAAGGTATTAATCACCCGATTTCAAAGGCGGCTGACTGATGCTATTCACTGAGTAGGGCATTCTCACTAATGTGGCCCCATGAATAACTCTCAAGGCTTTTATTATGGCTCTGAGTGGACTCTTAGTAGCACAGTCTGGCTTTAGCAAACCCTCATCCCCTCAGGCTCCAAAAGGATTATAGATAGTGGCTGAAAGAAAGCATCATTGGTAAAAACAAAAGTTTTTAAGGAGACAAAAAATGCAAGCAAAGTGGACATATTGGAGACAAGTCATGATTCATGGCCTGTGCTGTGTTCTGCCTCTCTTTCTCTTACTCAATACACTCTTTAGTTTTACTGCTGGATGAGAGGAGACCAGCCCAGTGCACTTCTCCTAGCAACCAATATCAGTCAGCAAAGAAGGCATGTCATCTGCTCAAAAGGAAAACGGAAGAATTTGGGGTCATACAAAGCCAGACACATGTTCTTTTGCATTTGATCCCAAATTGATTATCAAAAAGGATTCAGTAAATGCTAAATAATTCTGTTTTATGTGAATGTTAACAATCCATAGAACTAAATATCAGCTTGTCCACTTGCTAGAGAGTAGTTTCAAATGCTGGTCCAATTCATTTCATTCAAATGTTCTGTTTTTCACTTTTTCTACATTCCCCCCTGCCACACACACACACACACACACACACACACCACTACCCCAACCTCTTATCCTTCACAGAGATTGCCCTTCCCAGATACATCCTTACACCTCCTGGACTAGTTCTAATGCAAAGATTACGTATGAACTCCTGCAGGACCCCATGTTCAGAGCACTTCAACTAAATCTTTTTTTTTTTTTTTAATTTATTGACAGAGAGAGAGATCACAAGTAGGCAGAGCGGCAGGCAGAGAGAGGGGGGGAAGCAGGCTCCCCGCTAAGCAAAGAGCTCCATGTGGGGCTCGATCCTAGGACCCTGAGATCACGACCTGAGCCGAAGGCAGAGGCCTAACCCACTGAGCCACCCAGGCGCCCCTCAACTAAATCTTAAGACAGACTATAAAAACAAGTACCTGGTTGTCTGATGGCTCATGCCATCTTTAGCGGCTGCTTAGGAAGATAAAAACCACCTTCTGAAAAGAAAAGTTGAACCAACTTGGAATCGAAGCTCAACACAATGAGACACATTTACTGGGAGCCTCAAAAATCTGGAGAGAGTTTCATAACATCCAACTGATGAACATCACCGGTGTTACAGTTTAACTGAAAAGAACAATAATAATTTATAGCCTGGAAAATGTTCTTCTTAAAATAAAAGTTGTCTTTTGGATTGTGAGTAGAGGGCAGGCATCAAACAACTCAAGTTTATTCATATCTTACAACCATGTGTGTCTGGGGCAGGGGGAGAGGCAGCCCAAACTCTGTACCCACATGTTGTACATATTTTTCTCATTCTTTTTCTCTTTCATTTTGTATGAGAAGTTGACGTTATCCAGGCTTTCAAATCACAAAGGCGGATTGAAACACTTAAAAACATACTTAGCTACAAAATCACCTACATGTTTTCATGACGGTGAGCGAGGAACTCCCCAGTTAAATCTGTTAGCACTTCTTTTCTGGGGAAATTATTAAACTGCATTTGTGAGGAGAAATGGAAGCTGAAAAATCAACTGAATGATGGCTGAAAATTTGCGAGTAGAGGGCTAAGGTACCCTGGAAATACTCTTTCTCTGTGAGCTCTTAACTCTTGAGAATATCACTGCAGCGAAAAAAGTAGTTCTGGGACCATCAGATTCATGTTCTAACTCTTCACGGTCCATTCTGCAAGAAGATAAAAGTGCCGGGGAATTGCTCAATTGCCTGGCATTTTCTTTTTCAAAGGTTACATCCTTCTTACTCGGTTTCTCTTCCAATCAATGAACCAGGTGGGGAGGGGTTCACCTGATTGGAATTTGGGTGATGGCTTCTTGCTGTAGTTGTTGACATTCGAAGGTACTTTAGAATAGACAAGCTGTTGCATATTTAAGGAGGGAAAGGTGAAAAGCCTTCCCTAATTTAAAAGATCAACAATGTACTTGTTCATCAATAACAACACTATTATTTGACAATACATTAAAATTCACTTTAAAGGTATAAACACATCTTAGAATGCCTGTTGCCAGGTTCATACTGAATTTTCCTTAATTTAATGTTACCCTGAAAACTATATTCTATAATGATCAGATACGCCTAAATGATTTAGTTTAACTGTATTTTAGCATTTGCTAGTATTTGGAAATAAATATTATAAAACTTTAAAGTGTGCCCATAACCTTGATTTATAAAATGTATAATTTTTTAAAAAGATTTTTATTAATTTATTTGACAGAAAGAGACACAGTGAGAGAGGGAACACAAGCACGGGGAGTGGGAGAGGGAGAAGCAGGCTTTCCGCTTAGCGGGAGGCCGATGCGGTACTCGATCCCAGGATCTTGGGATCATGACCTGAGCTGAAGACAGCCGCGTAATGACTAAGCCACCCAGGTGCCCCTATAACATTTTCTTATAAAGAAAGCTTCTTCATTTAATCTTTTTTTGAAAATCAAAAATTCCTTTTTTGATCATACCTATGAACATTTTTAATTCTTTAATTTTATTTTATTATGTTATGTTAGTCACCATGCCCTATGTCATTAGTTTTTGATATGGTGTTCCAAGTTCATTATTTATGATAAGCTATGAACATTTTATTTTTTAAGATTTTATTTGTCAGAGAGAGAGAGAGAGAGAGCGCGAGCGAGCACAGGCAGACAGAGCAGCAGGCAGAGGCAGAGGGAGAAGAGGCTCCCTGCCAAGCAAGGAGCCCGATGTGGGACTCGATCCCAGGACGCTGGGATCATGACCTGAGCCGAAGGCAGCTGCTTAACAACTAAGCCACCCAGGCATCAAAAGCTATGAACATTTTAACTGTCTGTAACTTGCATAGGTTTTAGACAAATCTTCTAAAAAATGGTTTCAACTGGGGGTTCCTTGTTTAAACTTGAAAAGGCATGTAATGGCATAGCTGAATTATATTCCATGTTCTCCAGTTCATTTCCAAAAAGACTTGGAACCAAAAACTAGGACAAAAGATCCCACATCAATCCTTACAATGGAAATTTCAAACTGGCTATTAGCCCTGCCTCCTAAGCTGAAACTCCTGGGTTCCATATGGTTCTAGTTACAGTGGCTATAAAGTAAGTACATTGGCTTAAGACTATTGTTTTCTCGATATTATTATTTTTTAATTCAATCCATTAATAAAGAAACCATGGGTTCCACTGGTCGTTAATGGATAAAAGTGGAGATAAATAGTTAAGACTAGGGAATCTGGCCTATCATCCATATTCACATCATGAAGCCCACACCAAAATACAGGGTTATACCCTATGTGGATTGGACAATAAAGGATTATTTTCAAAGATAGATGTGTATGGGTTTGGGATAATTTTTTTTCAGGCTAAATTTTCTCCTCCAATTGTACTCAAACATAATCATAAATGATAAGACATTAAACTAAATTACTTACAATAACAGAATTTAAGGCTAAGCAGATTCTGGAGATTACACAGTAAAGTAAGGATCTAAAGTCATACAATTAATTAGCAGGAAAGCAAGAAGCTGCAGTCTAGAGCTTCTGGCCACCCGAAGTGTGTGGTCTTCCACAATAGTAATGATATTGTTTTACTCAGATTATCCCTTCCGATATATACAACCACTCAATATGGAAACCTAATTAATGGATAATTGTCAAGATTATTGGAATCAACGTCTATACTAACTGAAAGAGAAGTAGACTGGAGAAAAAAATATGAGAGCCGACTGAATGTTGATTTTTTTTTTAAAGATTTTATTTATTTATTTGACAGACAGAGATCACAAGTAGGCAGAGAGGCAGGCAGAGAAAGAGAGAGGAGGAAGCAGGCTCCCCGCTAAGCAGAGAGCCCGATGCGGGGCTCGATCCCAGGACCCTGGGATCACAACCTGAGGTGAAGGCAGAGGCCTTAACCCACTGAGCCACCCAGGTGCCCCTGAATGTTGATTTTTAAAACAATATTTTCTGTACTAGGAATGTTTACTTAGAACAAGGTAAGTTTGTCTTATATAATATTGATCTTCATGGTACTCTGCACCAAAAGCACCAAGTAAAAAATATTTTGGATAATATGAAAATCAGTCAACATGAACCAAAATGTAGGTTTATATGAACATGCTCTATTTGTTAAATTGCTATTTATAGTAAGCCTCTCTTGTTTATTCCTTTCATTCATAATGCCACTCTCTTGGGAATCCCATTTGTTCTGTAATCAGCATATGATGCAATGGAAACACACCTGCACGTTTGTCACAGTTGCACAGGAGTGGCCACAGATGACTGCCCTTAAGAGACAACATAAGTTCTTAATCAGTCACCTGAAGACCCATGCTTGCAAGATTATCTGAAACTTATGAAATGCATCTCAAAGTTCATACTTAGTTTGATAGCCAAAGTCCTTTTAAAATTACGTGTAGATGATACTGGAAAGGGAATAATGATATAATAAAAGTAATTAGTAACACTTAAATGGTGCTTATTAAGTACCACTCTTCAGAACACTTCACATATAATTTCTCTACACATATATATTTGTGTGTTCTCTCATATATATATATATACACATTTATTCCTCACACCAACTGTCATGAGATACATATTATCACCGTGCCAATTTTACAGATAAAAAGGCATAAGAAGTTAAAAATATTTATTCAGACTCACTCAGTAGTGTTTGTTGACTGACTCAATACTCTTACACTCTGTGCATTATGGACAAATTATGTTACAATTCCACTAGATTTCTTGCCTTTGCCTTAGCACACCTTTGTCATCTCTGTGCCATTCCTCCTATTATTCCTTTTGCTTTAATGCAATTTCCAATCTTTCTGTCTACTAAAGTCCCCTCTTCCTGTAAGTGACCTGTTTGATCTTGACTTCCCTCAGATTGCACCAGCTGGAAATCATCTATTCCTTCTCTGAGTTCTCACACTATGCTGTGTACATCTTCAACCATTTATCAGACACTACTTTTGCTTTAGTGACTCAAACAGGTGTTATCTTCTCTTCTAAAGGGTGATCTTGTTGAAGGTGGGAACCATTTCACAGGTCATTATGTCCCTCACAGGGCCCACAGCCAGTTGCCTTGTTTATAAGCGATGCTCAAGAAGCATGTACTAAGTCAAATAAATAACCTCAACACATCTCAAGCTATTTCTCCTGTTGACATGTTCGGAAAATAGCTGGTCATCTCAGGAACAAAAATCTGGAACTCTTCTAAAAGATTTCCAGGGCTGAGAAGTTGGGAAGGGTCTCTCCAGAGAAGCATGGTATAGAGATAAACATCTCTCGACCCTAGCTACAGCTCTACCATATCGTAGCAAAGGAATCTGTGAAAGGCACATAAAATCTCTGAGCTTCAGTTCTCCATATGTCCAACCAATGGCAGAGTGGTACTGTATAGCTGCAAAAACTTCTAGCTCTGAGGTGCTATCATTTCCATGATTTATAGTGAGTATTACTGAAGTCTCTACTAAAAATGAAAAGTTCAATTTGGGTTAATTTCATTTATAAGACTTTACAGGGTGATTGGAGAAGACTTAGAAGACAACCACTGATGGGATTAGAAATCAGTACAGATGGAAATTTAAGGTGTATTATTATAATATAAAATTGTTTCACTATAAAACACCATATCCAACCATAAAGGCCAGCCAATGTTTTCTTTTCAAAGTGAATTAAAATACATTCACCTCATACATTGCCAGTAGGAAAGTAAAATGGCACAGTTGTTTTGGAAAATGGTCTTGCGGTTCCTCAAAAGGTTATACATGGAGTCATCATATGACCCACCAACTCTATTCCAGGTAAACATCAAAAGAAATGAAAATATAGGTGTGCATAAAGATTAGCACACAAATGCTCACAGCAGTAATATTTATAATAGACAAAAAGTGGAAACAACTCAAATGTCCATGAATTGATTAATTCAAAGGATAAATGATATGGAATAGTACTCTGTAAGAAAAAGTAATGAAATATGGATATGTTCTACAACATGGGTGAGCCTTGAAAACATTAGACTAGGGGAAAGAAGCTAGTCACAAAAGACCAGATAGTACACGATTCTATCACATGAAATGTCCAAACTAGACATATGTACAGAGACAGAAAGCAGACTAGTGGCCTCCCAGCACTGGCAGAGGGGTGGTAGATGAGGAGTAGGATATAGGGTTTCTTTTGTTAGAGAACAAAAAAGTTCTAAAATTAGATTGTAGTGATGGTTGCACAATTCTGTGAATATGCTAAAGAACACTTGAGTTGTATACTGTATGTAGGTGAAGTATATGGTATATGAACTACATTTCAATAAACTTGTTGGGAGAAAAGAAATTTGATTAGTAAAATTGAGGGATGTCTGTGTTGGCCCTTATCTCAGTTTAAAAAAAATAATGGATTTTCCAGTTAAGACCCCTTTGAATTTTATTCTTAAAACAGAAAATGGATCTATAAAGAGGGTCAAACATGCCTAATTCCTGACTATGCTTCATTTTAATGTCAATGACGGTAAATGGGGCCTTGGATATGATGATTGCAACAACAGATAGGGTAGGCCACTGTCCACTACTGAGGTACTACTTTTAATCTTCCTCTTTTTTTTCAATTATTACTGAGACATCTATTTGGAGACTAATAATAGAAGTAATCCACTTAATTGTATATCTAAAAATTCACTTTTCTGTTGCTAATGCACACATGGAAAGATGCCCTAAATGTACACAGAAGTCTCAACTTCTAAACCATTATATAAGTCATTACATAAGTCATTATAGAAGTCAACATTCCTTAGTGGGGAGGGAACATGTATGCCCCTAATAAGGCGCAACAGAACCATTTAAAGGAGTTCTCCATTTATATACATACCGTTCAATAATGTGTTAAAAACACAGCAGTGTTAGTGTGGGGTGTTGGGGAGAGTGATCATGAAAACCACCATGACAGAAAATTTGGTTTTTTCTTCTTGGTTGGGTGATGGAAAAAAAGCTTATCAGAGCAAATGTTCAATTCTCTATCTTCTGCCATGTGAAAAGCAGAACATTAAATCATCAAAATTCACAATGTCATTTGTGTCAAAATACACATGGTTGGGAATCCTCTCTGTCTCTCACTAGATCACATACACAGATGCCCACACACAGACCTCAAAATAAATAAATAAACCTTGTTCAGATGGTAAATGTCTCATGTGTTGAGAAGGGCATGAATATAAACATCTCAAAAACACCCCATGAGCACATTTTAATTTACTCAACAAATATGTGAATATCTACTATGTGTCATCCAGTGCTCTAGGCACTACAGGAACATTCTTAAGCATGACAAACAAAACTAAGTCTCTGCCCTAGGAGCCCAGTGGAAGAGTCATTCAATAAACAAACATTGCGACCTGTCTATTGTTGGGAGAAATTTTTCCATGGGTCTTTGATGTTTCCGTACATCTTGCTAACAGAGCCACTTTACTCCAAACGATCTTTTCAAGTATATTTATATACCAAATAGTCTTCTAAAATTGGTGGTGAGCAAGCTCTCTCTTGAGAGCAGAAGGAAGATTTGCTTATTATCCAATATAGTCAAGGCAATGTCTTCCTCTGGGGCAAAGGTTAGGTAGTTTCCTTATTGCCTGTTATAAAACATTCAGGTTCCCAAGATCTGGCTTACTCGGTTGTGTGACTAACCCGCTACGTGTGTGTCATCTCCCTCAGCCACAATGCACTGCCTCCAAATCACTTCAGGGGCAAGGCAGATTGAAATGAACCGAATATCATGCTCCTTGCTCTGACATGACTAATGAAGCCCATCATCTCTGATCCAGATATCTCATTTCTCCTCCCAGCATTCATGAGGTTGTGGCACTCTTAATTTCTTAGCTTACAAGCAGAGTAAGGTGCCAGCCCCTTCATCACTGTTTACACACACACACACACACACACACACACACACACTTCCGGGAGGTGGTAAGTGCTAGGAGAAAACACTGAGACAGGTAAAGGAGGCAGCCCAATACTGTTTCAAGGGAAGTAATTTTAGATAGGGATGCCCATATTTCTGAAGAGATGTTATTAGATAGGGACTTATTAAATCAATTGAAAGATTTGCCCATGGAAAAATCTGAGGAAGCACATTTCAGTTAGCAGAAAGAACAAATGCAAAAGCCCTAAGTCAGAAACAGAACATCAAAGAGAAAGTTTTAAATTTAGGTGTGGGGTGTGTGCAGATGAGGTCAAAGAGGCAGAAAGGGGCCCGAATAGTCTTGTGAACCATTGTGAAGAGTTCTGAGTAGATCCCTTTACATGATTCTGGGCAGGAAGTTGCCATTATCTTACTTCTATGCTTTGAAAAGGTCCCTCTGGCTACTGTGGAAAGCTAAGGGGGAGGGGGACTGGTGCAGGTATTGGAGGAGCAGAAGTGGAAGCTAGAGAATCATTTCTCAGGCTATTGTAATAGTCCATTTTTTTTTACCAGGATGATAGTGGTAAAATAGTAAGAAATGTTTGGTATCTTATTATTTGAAAATGCGTCAAACAATGTAATGGATGGGATGGGAGATGGATTAAATAAGAGACGGGGATTAGGACGGCCCTTGTGATGAGCACAGGGGATGTATGGAAGTGCTGAGTCACCATATTCTACACCTGAAACTAATATAACACGTGGTAACTCACTGGAATTAAAATAAAAACTCCATAAAAAAAACAATACAGGGGGCGCCTGAGTGGCTCAGTGGGTTAAGCCTCTGCCTTTGGCTCAGGTCATGATCTCAGGGTCCTGGGATCGAGCCCCGCATCAGGCTCTCTGCTCGGCAGGGAGCCTGCTTCCTCCTCTCTCTCTCTCTGCCTGCCTCTCTCCCTGCTTGTGATCTCTCTCTCTCTGTCAAATAAATTTAAAAAATTAAAAAATTAAAAAAAAACACACAATACATTGGATGCTTAGAAGAATGGATAAATGGATATCTATGAGGTAATCAGGTACAGTAAAATAATGCTAGAAACTAGGAGAGGATACCTGAGTGTTCACTGCACAGTGCTTTCAGCTTTGCTGTATGTTTGAAAATGTTTAAAATAAAATGTTGGGGGGAAATCACAAATATGCACATAAGATCATTGGTATCAAGATATATTTCAAAGTGTTTACTCACAAGTTGGATATGGACTATGAGAATAAGTCAAGAATGATTTCTACTTTTGGGTCATGAAAAGCTCTGTAAATAATGATTCATTTACTGAGCTGGAAATGACTAGAAAGAGAAGAAGATTCTATCCTTGGCTTGGGTTTGGTATTTTTCTTTTTTAAAATGACATATAATTGACATATTATATTACCTTTAGATATGCAACATAGTGATGTGATAATCTGTATAGATTGCAAAATGATCACCACAGTATGTCCAATTACCATCCAAGTTTGATATACTCTTACTAGATCAGGCAAAAATGTCTAGTAGTCAGCTGGATATGCGAAACACTGTTCCAGGCACTGGAGATACAAAAGTATATATTAGAGCCAAGGTGTAGTCTCATGGAAGCTATATCCCCCCACACAACGATTTACAGCAAGGTGAGAATCGTGAGCCTCAGGATGGATTTAAAACCCATGTGACTAGGTAAGAATTCTTAAGGATTAGATGCAAATGGAGAAGAAAACACTAAGAATTGAGGCGTAGGTTATCCCAAAACAGTTTTGAGTTAAAAAGAGGTATTTGGGGGGCGCCTGGGTGGCAGAGTGGGTTAAAGCCTCTGCCTTCAGCTCGGTCATGATCCCAGGGTCCTGGCGTCGAGCCCCGCATCGGGCTCTCTGCTCAGCAGGAAGCCTGCTTCCTCCTCTCTCTCTCTGCCTGCCTCTCTGCCTACTTGTGATCTCTATCAAATAGATAAATAAATAAGTCTTTAAAAAAACAAACAAACAAAAGAAATAGGTATTTGGGGTGAGTATACTAAACATCAGATGCTATATTAGAGCTCTGTGATGGTATAACATACACTTAAAACATTGAAAGAATTGATGGGAATTCCCCCTTAAAAGCCTTTACATAATCATTCATTCATGCTTTATTCAATAATTTTTAAAAAAGAAAATATCAATATTAATTTATTAATTTAGATTGATAGGTCTATACCTGGAAACACTGTAAGAAGCTAACATTATTTTTCTTTAGAAATAAATCTATAAAATAGCACTCTGTAAATTTCCATTGTCTGAACTCAGATCAGTAGACTTCCATTTGCCTAACTGGTAAAAGATAGGATCTATGCTACATAAGTTTGCATAAAGTTATATAGTATTATAACTCTACAGATATATTTTGATATATCCAAGTGTAGAACATTATTAATGTTTCTCCTTTAAAGGCAGATTTTCTAAATTGTTGTTCAAGAAACATATCTTTTCCACTCTTTAACTGTTTTTCTATTTCTTTCCACCATGGCGCCCCCTAGGAGTGGGAGAAGTGGTCCCAGGAGTGGGAGAAGAAAGAAATGAAGAAATAAAAAAGAAAGAGGAAGAGGGGGAAAAGGGGGAAGAGGAAGAGGAGGAGAAATAAGTAAAAGGAAAAAAATTTTTTTTCTAAAACTCAAAAAACCAGATTGCACATCAGAAGTCAATGTGTCTCATACAGACTGTGGGAACTCCTGAAGCAGATACCACTAGACACACACCTCTCACATAACTAAGTTCCCTTCATTACTATATATGTATCCCAGTATATGCACTGTGCATCATAGCAATATTTTGATTGTCAAAGATGCTATTTTATACAACTGCTCCGGGATGAGATAATCAGAATTGTTATTATTATTATTTTCTATAACCTTGACCTTTCTTCTTCCTTTAAGATATTCTTTTTTACGTTCTAAGGAATCCTTTTGGTTTATGGTCCTCATGTTGCCTAGAATCAAAGGTTATTCAAACAAAGCCAACTGGAAGTGATATTACTACATAGTTGCAAGAACAAATTTCAGGTTACTTATACGCAATTTAAGTTCTGAAATGGACTGCATATGGCTATGATAATGAGCCCATTACTAAAACACTTTAGCAAAATGTATAAACCTGTATGAGATTATACATCTACACTATGCACACACATTATTGTTATCTCCCCAAATATCATGAGGGCCATTTTCATTTAAGAATAGTTAAAAATTAAAGATAAGAACAGTATTCTCATTTTAAAAACATTCTTTCACAATTACTGCAAAATTACTAAATTGACACAATGCACAGGAAGTTGATGTAATTAAAAAGCATTGTAGTAATTTATTTTTAGTTCCCTGTAAATGACTATAAAAACATAGTTTCACCTAAAAATAAAGAAAATCTGGAGAACAAAAACTAAACTCAACACGTATTCTCCCATGGAACAGTAAAGAAAAATATGCATGTGGTTCATGAATCTGTATTAAATGAGAAAATCTTTATTTACATCCCAAATAGAAAAGTTTGTCTGTAGTTCCCAACTAACTTAATGTTTATTCTCTATGGATTCCTACAGACATAAGATACAGAAAAACATAAATAATATTAGCACATATCTCCTAGGAGGAGGCAAAACGCCAACATTTTTCATATACTATAAAAATGCACATATAAATAACCCACCAAGCAAATTTCAATGCAAATCTATGTATCATTTGTCACTGAATAAAATTAATTTCTGTGTCTAGCACGAGGAGAGTCAGTATATCTTTGAAATGGTACAAGCTTCTCTAAATTTGAAATTCATGGGGAGAATAAGCACACACTTCTAAGAAGGATAATAAGTAAATAGAAATCATAGAATCCTGGAAGAGAAAAGAGCTTAGAGATCCTACAAACCAGCCCCCTCATTATATATGTGAACGCTCCGTCCCAGTGTTGAAATAGCCTAGAGGGCAGTGTTGTCTACATCCCAAATTTCCAACAATCCCTATGGAGAGGCTGTCATCATTCTGTAGTAAACCAAAGGCAGTCCAATGTCAAATGTATGCTTTATGCACTCATTCAGTAAGTGTCCACAGCTTCCTTTGCTTTAGAAGTAGTAGATGCTAATACAAAAACTAGTTTCACACACACACAAATTTACCATTCCCTTTTATTGGGCATTTTCACTACATTACCATGAATTTTGAAGCACAATTTTGATTCAGACATAAACTTCCCCCTTATCCTATAATGTTAAATCAAAACAAAGGTCCTAGGTGTGTCTCTGGGGCAGAAGGGGCGAGATAGGGCGAGAAGGAAGAAGGGAGAGAGGAAAAGGAGGGAGGGAGTCAAGCTGGGAGGGAGGGAGAAAGGGAAGGAGAGAGATGATGTCTTTCTACTGCTGTTCCAGCAAGCTGGTTAATTGCATTTGTTTCATATATCTCCAAACACCCTGGTACATTAATTACATTCTGTAATACCAAGGTTTTCCGTTTCCCTCTGTCACTTCCACTGAGCAATTTAATTGTATTCCTCTTAGCTACACACTAATTCAAAAAAAAGGAAAAGAAAGAAAGAAAGGAAAGGAAAGGAAAGAAAAAACAACTTGGTCATAATTCTGCAATATAATATATAGTTTATACATGCATTCCCGGTATGGAAATATGTAAATTCATG
Organism: Mellivora capensis; assembly: GCA_004024625.1. Lineage (NCBI taxonomy): Eukaryota > Metazoa > Chordata > Mammalia > Carnivora > Mustelidae > Mellivora > Mellivora capensis. The sequence goes on along the minus strand of PISX010001613.1, from coordinate 22,098 downwards.
GCTTATGAGGCTATATTATCCAAAAAAGTTCTATCAAAGTCTTCTTATCATGATAATCAAACATACTTAGGAGAAATATGTAAGCCTTTTGGTTGGGGCAACGTAAATGTATTGTAAAGGTAAATGTATTGCCGAAGAAAATGTACGGTGACTGATTAGGTATGACTATGGATATTGTCACAGTGTGAGTCACAGTGATTAGTTCCTGAACATCTACTACTTAGAAGGGAAAAAGAAAAAGCAGTGTGCCCACATGAATGCTTTGCCTCCTATTGCTGGGGGCAAAGGTACTCCTGTAGTCCCTGATTGAAAACAGCCACGTGACCGTAGGTAAACTCATCTGTACTGCTTCGTGTTTACAGAAAGTCTTCCTGTTTGTATCTTCCGATGGACTGGGTTCTGTGCAGCAGCAGCTGCCAGGAACAAAGTTAGCTCCTACCGGCGGGCAAAAATAGTCAGTGTCCCAAAAAAATGAATTCGTCCACAATGCAACTGCTGAAGGAAAGTTTATGTAGCAACAAGCTACTATGGTGGCTCAAATATTTGGACGGACCCACGGATTCTTTACAAGTACAATAGTTACAGATCTAAAGTCCACATTCTCAGGAAAAACAACAACAATAATGACACGCTCTACTCTTCTCTTTACACACATTCTTTCCATGGATTTAAAAATTAAGGTCCCTAGAAGGTTAATACCAAATGTTCTTTCGACTTTCTTCTTATAAGCAAACAAAAAAGCATGTTAATGATGATTTCCGCACATCATTCAAAAGAGCTACGTTAAAAAAAAAAAAAAAAAAAAAAGATTTTGCAATCCTCACACCAGAAACTGACATCCTGTGAAAATATCCCAGGAAACCATAGCTGAACAAAAGACAGGAGAATCCGAGGTAGAATGCGGTCTGCTTGACGGACTCAACCTAGAGGGAGACACCTAGGGCACCTGTTTCAGATCCCCATTGTGTTCGCCACTGGGGACTGAGCTGAGTGTTCTGTGCCCACAGCGGGCCCAAAGCTTATGTTTCCCCCTTCCTGGAGCCTCGCCCAGTCTTACTTTTGACAGTTTTCTCCCTAGGATCTGAATGCTTGATTCTGATTTCACACTAGAAGAGCACTCAGCCACACACAAGTGACACCCATTGATCCCTGAGACACCCTGCCTCGAATTCCTAACCCACTGAACCTTCGCTGAAGTGTCTATTACTATTTTTCTTCACTTGAATTTCTAAGCCAAAGTTCAGATCCGAGAACAAACACCAAAAGGGAGTAGGCACAAGCGTATCTGAGAGATTTGCTTAAATATTCCTTTTTCGAACAAGACCGAGAGCTTATTATTTATTATCCAACTCCTCAATTAAGTAAATTACAATAGGTGACTACTAACACGGTCCACCTGCAGCAGTTTAGAAACAAAGACTTAAAACCTCTGCCCCCCAGAAGCCCCCGTGCCTGTTCAAAAGGGACTAACAGACATAATGTCATTTTATTTATAGCCCACAACGCACTCAGAAAGAAATGGTTTTGGGGGTGGAGGGAAAGGAGAAAAGTATTTTCAACTTACCGTCAACCCGAACATATAAAAATCCACAGAGCAGTAGTTGTGTAAACATCAGCCGACTCATTTTGACATATTAAAAATGATCCAGATTGTTTAAGAAACCAATCCCAGAGAGCAAAAGTACAAAAATAAGTATCAAAAAAAGAGGTAGGTCCAAAGTTTAGACTTTCCTAGATGCTAATTAAAGTCAAGAAGAGCAAATCGCCAAGATCAGAAGGGGTTAGTGGAGAGGTCTTGAATGGGGCACGTTTAGATCCATCCAAATTAACAGAGGGCTCCAAAAGCTGCTGTATTTCCACCCTCTGGCTTCCTAAATTCCCACAAATTCAGCCCAGCCGGAGGGATTATTCAAGTGTGTCTAACCCTCTCTCCTCAGGCTCCATTGCCATCCAAAGCCAAGTTCTTTCTTCAGAAGTCAAGAAGATGAAGGGGGAGGAAAAAGACCTAATTCCTAGAAAGTGTTCCACAAACTTGCCAGCGCGCTGCCGAAAAACCATTGGCCTGCCTACGGGTGTCCTTTCCCCAGTCTCCTTCTCGGTAGCAGCTCCACGTCCAGAGTTATTTTAATATATTTTTTTTTTCACTTAACTTCCATAATAAGGATGTGTCAAAGCAACACTTTGCAGGCGGGCCGACTTGGCGGGCCTCTCCGTTGCAGCCTCGCTGCCTCCCGCCACCACTCCGGCTTCCGAAAAAGAGGCACAGAGAAATCAGGACGGCTCGGGTGGAGAATCCGAACTCCTACGAGGTGGGGCTGCAAGGGAGGGAGGGAACGAGGGGCAGGGCTGAGGCAGCGGCCACCCCCGCGGTGCCGCCTCACAGCGGCTGGGAAACCCCGGCGGCTGCCGAGCCGGGCGAGCCGAGCCCCGGAGCCCGAGCGCGGGCGCGGAAGGGAGCGCGCAGTGCAGCCGCCTGGCGCGGTCCGGCCGCCGTCCGGGGTCGCAGCCGCCGGTCCCTCCGCCGCGGCCGCCGCCGCCGCCGCTGCTCCCGCGGCCACGCAGCAGAGCGTCCGCCTCCTCCTGCAGCTGCCGAGAGTGGAAGGACTTAGAGGAGGGAAGGCGAGGAGGCGGGAGGGGTGGGGAGGAACGAAAGCTGCTCGGAGTCTGCCCCGGGGAGGGGGGCGGGGGTGAGGACGGGGTGCGCTGAGCTTTCCACCTCCGGAGTCCGCCGCCCGCACGTGCAGGGGACGCCAGCCCGCTGGGCAGTCGGGGGGCGGAGGGGAGGGGGCCGAGGTTCCTAGGGGGACGGAAATTAACAAATTTGGAGCCCGAGCCACCGGTCAACTCCTTCCCCCTCTCCGCGCCTCCTGATCCCGCCCCCGCCCCCACCCTCCTTCCAGCCCTGGGAGGGGATAGGTGGGCTCCAGTCTCCCGCTCCTCGCGGCGTCCCGTTTAATGGGCAGGTAATTTTCTCGGTGAGTGATTTCATGGAAGCCCTTCCTAATTATTCATCCCTCCGTCTGCCGGAGATGCACGCGCTTTCTGGAAGAAGATCGTCCTCCAGGACCCCGGGCGCAGCCTCATTACCCGTTAAAATCACACAAACACTCACTCTTCACCTTTTAGCAAAATGAGAAGCTGAGAGGGAGGGAGAAAAGGAAAGGAAACAAAATATAACCACCTTTTGGAGCGGAAAGGCTGTGTGGGTGCTTCCTAGGTTGTTAAAAAGGCACAAGGAAAAAAAGGGGGGGTGTTGTACAGAAATCTCTAGCATCTAGGGGCTCGTTTTAGCCAAGATCTATGGCCCCCTGAGGGATCCCGGGGAGAGGAGGGGGGTGAAGGGGTGGCATCCCCTTATGTTACTCAGTTGCCTTATGATCCCTCAAAGATGAGTTGGACGCGGGATTGTGGGATGGATGCAAGGAGTTCGGGAGAAAATGCTTAGGTTGGGGAGATGGGACCAGAGACTTGGAGGTGAAGGGTGCATGCGAAGCCCTTATCCTACAGAGACTAGCACCTCTGAAAGGAAACTCGGAAAACACAGGATGGAGGAAAGCTGAAAACCCACTGAGCTAAAAGAAGCTCAAAAAGAGCCGAATTCCAGCCCAAAGATGACAAACCCTGAAAATGAAGGCAAAAACCACCCAGTGAATGCCATCGGACCGGGGATGATTATGGAAAGCCACGTTAGATCAAAGGGATGCCAGCGTCTGCGGTGCCCCCGGTGTGGCCGGCGTGGCCAGGCCCACGTGTGATCACAGGCTCGCTGGTAGCTGTTTGATGCTTGTTGCGGTGATTAGAAGGCGGGCTATGGGAACGCACGCGGGTCCCCGAGCCCTGCTAAATGCTGGATAGTGAGTCTTTAGTTCCCCCTACTGGAAATTATTAGGAAAGAGGCCCTCCTTTTGAGGTGGCTGCAGGAAGAGCCTTTTGTTTGGTGGATATGTTTTGGTGTTGCCACTTAATTTAGCTCTCCCTTGGCTATTATGGAGGTGATATTGTGTGTTTCCAAAAAAAAAAAAAAAAAAAAGAGAGAGAGAGATGGTCAGCGACGCTTAAGCAATTAGGAGAGGTCTTATGGCATCTCAGCATGCTGGAAAATTATGGTGATGAAATAGTCTTGCAAAAGAATAAAACCACTTTTCTTGTGAAGCATTAAGAGTAATTTCAGCACACTTTTGATCTACATTTAGTTGTAAAATTTTAAAAGTGCATTAATATGCTGAAGTTAAATCACTTGAATCCTCACAGTAATGATTCTGACCTGTGTTACTGTTTACCACTCTGTGAAAGTAAGACTAAACATGTTCTCATGTTTTTTGTTTTTGTTTTTTTTTCCCAAAGGGCGAAAACTAAATTAATACCGTGGTCTGGGAAAGCCCCAAAATTCATTGGAGTAGCATCTTATTTATCTATCAGTAATACTGATAAATGACTGATAATTCTTTAAACATGTATTTTAAACGTTTGGACTAAGATTTCAAGTAAGGGACTATAAAGTCTACCTTATTCCTCTAAATAACGTACCCCCCCCCACACACACACACATACACACAATCTCTATCTCAATCAAATTTCCTTACATGTGTTCAATAAAAATACTCTGACACTAGAATCTCCCTAATAAAGAATGCAGGAATTAAAATGATATAGATTTTAAGCCCTTAAACTTCAACATAGATCTCAGAAAGGAAGATCTTAGAACATTTCACCTGGAAGACTTTTCTCATGGCTATTAATTTATAGGACAAAAGATAGATTTCATTTTATACTTGATAGACCCACCATCTATAGATGCTTTTCCTTAAGTGATCTATAAAATCACTCAGAGGTGGAAAGGTTGTGTGTGGGAAGAAGGGGGGATAGGTTGGAGGAGAATGACCTACCATTTACTACTGTCCTCTACGGCAGAAAAGTGTTGCTTCCTATCTTACAGAGAGTTGTCCTTCTGCAGAATATGACAAATGAACTCATGGGGAGAAAAGGCTTATTTAAAGGAAATCCCTGTCGTTATATTTCCTTGGCATTTTGAGCCAAGCATCATCATTTTGCATTCATAATACTTTTATCTACTGAAAATGGCAAAAAAAGCCAGTGATTTCTGTCTGGTGCCACTTTTTGCTAGACATTACCTACCTTATGTAGTAATGTCTATAACAAAGGAATTTTGGACTCCATGTTTTTTTGCTTTTCTCCAAGATAAGTTCATAAGTGATATTTTAAAAGAATGTATTGTCAGTATCTTTTTTTTTTTTAAAGATTTTATTTATTTGACAGAGAGAGAGATCACAAGTAGGCAGAGAGGGAGGCGGAGAGAGAGGGGGAAGCAGGCTCCCCGCTGAGCAGAGAGCCCGATGTGAGGCTCAATCCCAGGACCCTGAGATCATGACCTGAGCTGAAGGCAGAGGCTTAATCCACTGAGCCACCCAGGCGCCCCTATTGTCAGTATCTTATTTGATATTAAGTGTGACTCAGGAGAACTGATGTTGTTGTTGTTTGTTTGTTTGTTTTTTTAAGAATCTCATACCAACTGATGGTTTAAGATTATGAGCAAAACTCTCACACTGTCAGCAACAGTGAGAGTCAGCAGACAGAAATATAATACGGACAATGTTAAGTCCAAGGGGAACAAAGGCATTTCCTTCTGGAAGATTTGATAAGATCCATATTAGAGAAATGTGTATATTTCAATTAAATTTAGCACACTTCTAGTGAGCACTGTGTAAAAAGTTGATGTCTCACCCTATTTTTTTTTTCTTAAAGGAAAATCTTTAAAATATGAACATGTGACTAGAAGTTGGAAATTCAATGTTATCAGTGCTTTAGCTTCAAAAACATTTTTTTAAGGTTTTCAGTAAGACAAAAAGCTAGAAATGACTTCAAACAATGAAGCCCCACCACCACTAAATCAGAGAGTGGAAGACACAGAAAATTAAGTGGCCTGTTGGTTTCAATATCTTTCCAAATTCGAATTGCTTTTTCTTCTCCAAACAAGCAGCTGAACAGAGAAATGTACATAGAAATCTAGGCTCCTTTTATGTAAAACTTGGAATGGTATTATTATGTACTCAAAATGTGCCTACCAGATAAATATATATTTTAATACATCCAAAGACAACTGTGTGTAAGAGACTATAATTAACCCTAATTTGGGTAAGGTGATCAAATGGCCTTCTTTGTGATTGTACTTCTAAGTTGGCATTCGTGGAGAACCATAAAACACTCATCTGAAGGCAATATGCACAATATAGGACGGAAAATAGTAAATATTTCTTTTTCATAGCGGATTATTCAAAAATGTGGTATAAATAGAAAAACTCCTATCCATTTTTTTTTCACTCTTTCCAGTACATGCTTGTTATAACTCTAAGATAATATATACAGGCAAATCAAAGGTTTGATCCAGGATGATAATTTTAATATCTGCCACCACATGGTAAACGGTTACTCTGTGTCGGGGATTTTTCTAGTTTTTAAAAATTCGCCATAGTGTTTAATTCTTGGAAAAGTTTCATTATGTGGGTGATATCATTCCTATTGTGCAAATGAGAATACTGAAGATTAGATAACTCACCCAAGTTAATAAAAGGTGTAGTACTCCTTTGAATCCAGATGTGACCAGAGAATCTATGCTAAGTGTTGGGCTCTGTTTCCCAGGATTTATCGGATATACCTTCCACATTATAGAAACACTTTAATAAATTGCTTTTATTGATAAATTTAAGAAAATCCCTGATGCACCAAAAATACAGAAATATGTAATCAGTCTCTGTTTTCAAAATCGAAGAATTTTCTTAAAGCCAAGAGATCACCATGTGTTATCTGTTCAGTTTCAATTTTTCTGTATAAGATTGTCTTAGCATACCATAGAGAAACACCACGTTTGGATGAAAGGTATGGGTTGTTATCTACAAAAGGATAGTAGACAATTAAAATAACCAGAGTATTAAAAATCCAGATCAGAGAAGGATGAGTCATTCCGTCCTATGTTATTTTTTATTACCCTCCACCTTGTTTCAAAAGTGATTTGAGGGAGCCAAAATAAATTACTTCTTTTTCTTCTGAAGTATCTAATTTCAATTAATTCACTCTCAAATATTCATCAATACTTTTATGTATATAGTAAGTTTGCCTACCTATGTATCTATCAATGATTCTTATACTTTGGGTATGTTACCTGTAATTATTAAAATATTCTGTTTTTAGAAATCTGGAATTTAAGCTAATATATAGCAATCTTTCATAAAAATAACGTGTTTCTTCCCAAATACCATTACTTGTGATCAAGAATTGTTTTCTTTCTTTAGAATTAATGTCAAGTTGGGAAATCTTTCTATCTTGAAAATTTGAGTGATACTTTCAAACTTAACTTCGTTTTTGAATCAATAAAATATTAGAGTAATGTGTAATATCGAGGCATAATTTGTCTAAGTGTGTTCACCTTAAAATCTGGAATTTTTAAAAACACGTAGAAACATCTCCAAGTTCATTGAAATTATATCTTCATGATGTTAGTACTCCTCATTCCACAGTTGTCCATCCCTCTGCCCTGCCTTCATTTGAGTAATCTGTGAACCCCGAGCCTCTGTCAAAGTTAAAAATTAGCTCTCTGGTAGCACAGATGATAACCTCTCACCTAGATTAAAAATGTGTTTTTATAAAATAAGCAAAGTTGTCAACCTCACAAGCTACAACTCCGTCCTCTAACCGCGACAGGCCTAGGATTTGCACATGTGCGGTCTTTTTTTTTTTTGCTTCATATTTTATTATCTCTATTTAAAGTTTTTGAGTTCTTATTTTAGTATAAAGCCTAATTTCAATGACGTTAAGTAATACACTTTTTGCTATTTTTACATCACAATATCGTGAACCAAAGAAAATCCCTTTGATTCTTTGCCAGACTATTTCAAGTCCATCTGCTCCAATCTGGGCTTTGTATAATTGAATTTTAGCAATGCATAACTGTAATCCTAATAAGGAAGACTTTTAAAAATCTGAAAGAGAATTCCTGTTGTTCTTAAAAAGAAGGGATCGTCAAAGATGTGAGAAGATGCTTCTCCTATCTATAGGTCTCAGATTTTTACAGTTTTCTGCTCACTGAGTGTCTTTCAGACATATTTAATAGTGGATTCTTCAAATTCAAAAGAAGTTGCTTATTCTCCTTCACAATAATATCATGGAATTAATCCAAGGGCACATGTAATCCAATTGAACTGCCTATGTTTCTATCATACAGAAGAACTAATCTGTTTGGGAGCAGATTCTGGTTTTCTTCCAAATATCCAAATTATCTTATTTCTGCCTGATAAAATAACTTCTGACTGCTTGTGGAGTACTTGAAGTCCTTTTATTGCAATGAATACTAGGTTTTTAGTTGTTAAATACTATCAGGAAGTCTAGATAATATTGTTTTGCTTAAAAACCTGAGAGATGTAAATCCACATTGTCTTAAGTGTCAGGCAAATGTGATAATCACTACACTAGGGAAACCCCTCCATGTCTTCCTTAAGTGATCAAGTGAAATATATGGGTGAAATCATCATGGTCCAACTTTACAGACAAACCTGCAAATGAAAGAATAATAAGACATATAAATCACTTCATGTCAAAATATTTGAATTTGGATGAAAAGTCTCTCTTTTTTTTAAAGATTTTATTTATTTATTTATTTATTTGACAGACGGAGATCACAAGTAGGCAGAGAGGCAGGCAGAGAGAGGGGGGAAGCAGGCTCCCTGCTGAGCCAAGAGCCCGATGTGGGGCTTGATCTCAAGACCCTGGGATCATGCTCTGAGCTGAAGGCAGAGGCTTTAACCCACTGAGCCACCCAGGTGCCCCAAAAGTCTCTCTTTTAACCAGTTTCTACTGATTCATCTTTTACTTAATACAAAGGATTATAGAAATAAATGATTTTTGTAATTTCAGCTTTTCTATTATATACAAATACTGATGTCAAGGGACCAATGGACCAAATGATTCAGATTGAAAAATGTTAGTACAATATTTGACAGCTTCATACAAATTGTATGGTTCCCTATTGCAAAGTTTGTTTTCATTTTTAATATATTGTCTTTATTTCCAGTAACGAGTTCCTTACATTTAATAGGAATATGAAATTTAAATTTTATCTAATGTAAGATATGTTGGGCATCTACATTAATTCGTGGTTTTTAACAATGAAAAAAGTCTCACCAAATCTCTGCCCTTTAATCTCTGTCTTTTTTTTTTTTTTTCCAAAGATTACTTATTTAGGATCCTTCAGTGATCTGGCAAATGTGTTTGAAGTACTGATTGTTATAGATGGGGCCAGTGAAAATTCTGTGGCATGATGATCACTGAGAGGGATAAGTTTGTCTCTGTAGTTGGCTAAAGCCCAGATTATTACTTATCTATTATTTAGTTTCTTCCTTCTCCACTTCCCACCAAACACACACATTAAAAAGATGTTATATCAGGGCACCTAGGTGGCACAGTTGGATGGGCGCCCCGCTCTTGGTTTCGGCTCAGGGTGTGATAAGGTTGTGAGATTGAGTCCCTGGCAGGCTCTGCATACAGCACAGAGACTGCTTGAAAAATTCTCTCTCCCTCTCCCTTTTCTCCCCCATCCTGCTCTCTCCCTCTCTTTCTCTGGAATGAATAAAGAATTAAATCCTAAAGAAAGGAAAAAAGAAGTTCTATCACAAGCCTGGATGAAGATTTACAGGTTTCTGGTTATTTGTTTTCCAGCCTTCGTTCTGAATCATGTTTAAACTATCAAAGAGACATGGAAATTTATTTTAAAGACTTTCAGAGGGGCTCCTGGGTGGCTCAGTGGGTTAAAGCCTCTGCCTTCAGCTTGGGTTGTGATCCCAGGGTCCTGGGATCGAGCCCCGCATCAGCTCTCTGCTTAGCGGGGAGCCTGCTTCCCCATCTCTCTCTCTCTGCCTGCCTCTCTGCCTACTTGTGATCTCTGTCTGTCAAATAAATCAATAAAATCTTTTAAAAAAATAACGACTTCCGGAGATTTTACAATATTCGTAAGCAAACCATTCACTTGTCATCAGGAAAATTTTAGTTAAATCTAAGTCTGAAGTAGCCTCTGTACTCCATTATCTCTGCTAAAAGGGGTGATGAATGGGTACCTACCTGTGGAAAGATAGATCATGCTGGCTAAGAGCTTGTGCTCTGGATCGAGCAGATCTGGATTCTAATCTTGATTCTGCCACCCACAATGTGATCATAACAACCACCTCAACTGAAACAAAGATAATAATAGTGTCCACTCAGAGGAGCATTCGGATGATGCGTTGAAAGGCCTTGGCACAAAATACATCTGGTTTCCGACACTTTGGTCATTGGAGTGTACTAACGGATCTCTGTGTCAGGGTGGCAGAGACAATGCTGTGTTAATCCAGAATCATCTTCTCTTCTTTCACTCAGAGCTTGGCCAAATTTCCCACATGCCCCAGCCTCCCTTGCACTTAAATGAGATCATGTGATTGAATTCTAGCCATCGGAATATAGGGATTTCTAGGTCTGGCCTGGAAGATACCCCCCATACCATCCTCAGTGCTCTCTGACTATTCTGTCATTTACTTAATGTCAAATCCTGGAGAAAACACTGAGTGACCAGAGGGAAGAAATGAATCCCGAATGACGGTATAGCACAGAATATCTCACTTTCTTTCAAACACTTGAGTCTATGAACTGAATGATGAATAACTGATAATGTGGTAAATTATCAAGGTTTTAGTATTCTTTGTTTTAGCACGTAGCTTGTACTAACAAATGAGATCAGCTCCTTTGAATTTTGCCTAAAGTATAAATGAAAATGCAATATATTTTTTCACAGGACATCAAACCAAGATTAATGTTATAACAATTAAATTATAATAATACCTAGGTTTTTAAAAATAATTACTATGTGGCAAGTACTATAATCTTTTATGCCGATTGTCTAAATTATCACAGAGCATAAGAGAGTGATATTATTTTTAGTCCCATAATTCAGAGTAGTTAATGTAACCACAAATGGATGAAGAAATTTTGAAAGTGTCAGAATTTGAAACCTAGATGGTATCAACCAAGCTTGTGATATCACTGAGAATCTGCTAGGTTATTCTATTACAGTTTTCTCACCTTTTTTCATTGTTACTCCCTTAAGGAGCATGTTTAGACATTTTGTTTTCTAATCACCTCTCCATGGAATTTTAATACCAGACACTGTATACATGTTTATGTATTATATGCATGTATGCACTTTATACATAAAAAGCGAGATCTTATTTTGTCATCAAGAACCGATTTTACATTACTCCCATTGCGAATGCATATTCTGCACATAGAGACAATTCCCAAATCTCAAGCAACAAAGGTTATTTCTTGCTGTATTGTGAATCTACTGGGGGCTCTGCTCTACGTCATTCTCATTCCAAAGCCTAGTTTGCTGGGAGAACCCATTTTCTAAACAAATGGAAAGGCAGAATATGGGTGTTAAATCCTCTGGCTGGAAACAGATGGCACTATTTCTTCTATTTTATGTTTTGTTGCCAAAGCAAGGCACAGGACCCATTCACCCTTCATGAATGGCAGAAAGCTGGAAATATTTGTTGAGCTGCTCTATTTACTATCACACATAGGCATTTCCTATAGATGTATTTGCTTTTGAAAGGAATTATGTAAATTTATTATAGCAATATGGGTCATCACAGATTGAAGAGAAACTCTGTTTGACTACCATATGATGATGCACTGGGTTGAGAAGTAGACCCCAAATTCATGTCCACTTAGAACCTCAGAATGTACTCTTATTTGGAAATAAAGTCTTTGCAAGTGTAGTCAAATTAAAATGAGTTTATAGGGATGCCTGGGTGGCTCAGTTGGTTAAGCGTCTGCCTTCGGCTCAGGTCATGATCCCAGCATCATGGGATCGAGTCCCACATCGGGCTCCTTGCTCGGCAGGGAGCCTGCTTCTCCCTCTGCCTCTGCCTGCCACTCTGTCTGCCTGTGCTCGCCCTCTCGCTCTCTCTCTCTCTGGCAAATAAATAAATAAAATCTTAAAAAAAAAATAAAATAAAATGAGTTTATAGTGGGTTAGGGTGAGAGCCCTAATCCAATGACTGGTGTCCTTACGAGAAGAGGGTGGGCACCTGGGTGGTTCAGTGAATTAAGCATCTGACCCTTGATTTCGGCTCAGGTCATGATCTCAGCGTTGTCAGACTGAGCCCTGCTTTGGGCTCCTCACTGGACATGGAGCCTGCTTAAGATTTTCTCTCTCCCACTTCCTCCCTCTAAAAGAAGGGGAAGGAGAAGAAGCAGGAGGAGAAGGAGAAGCAGCAGGAGAAGGAGGAGGAGGAGGAAGAGGAAGAAGAAGAAGAAATTTAGACGCCACAGGGAGCAGATAGCTATGTGAAGACAATGGCGGCCACATGGCGGAGATTGGTGTCCCGCGGCTGTTTGATAAGAAATGCCTATGGCTCTCAGACCCTGGAAGAAGCGGGAAAGGTTTCTTCACCAGAGCCTCAGAGGAGTATGGTTTTGCCACACTTTGATTAGCCTCTAGAACTGTAAGAGGACATTTCTGTTGTTATAAGCCACCAAATTTGTGGTACTGTCTTACAGCAGTCTTAAAAAATTGATATAGCCATTACCTGTTTTAATCAATTCAAAATGGGAACATAGCTTTTTAGTTACTAGAGCCAAATGGAGAGGTACTGGGGTAGCTCAGTTGTTAAGCAGCCAACTCTTGGTTTTAACTGAGGTCATGATCTCAGGGTCCTGAGATTGAGTCCCAGATCTGACTCTGTGCGCAGCGGGGAGTTTGCTCGAGATTTTCTCCTTCTGCCCTCCTTCCCTTTCCCCTGCCACATGCCCTCTTTCATCTGTAAGCACTCTCTCTCTCTCAAAATAGAAAAATAAAATCTTTAAGAAAAAGATTTTATTTATCTATCTTACAGGGGGGAGGGGCAGAGAGAGAGGGAGAGAAGCAGACTCCCCTCTGAGCCAGGAGCCCCACGAGGGGCTGGATCCCAGGACGCTGAGATCATGACCTGAGCCGAAATCAAGAGTCAGATATTTAACCAACTGGGAATCACTCAGGTGCTCCGATATATAAAATCTTTAAAAATAAAATAAAGCCAAGTGGATAGTTGGCAAATTAGTAGAGGCCTTTGAAAATATTGGTGATATGCATTATATATCTATTCAAATCACAAGTTTATTTTACATGTATATGTACACAAATAGGCACATATATATCTAAATTCAAAGGAAACTAAGTTAAAGAAAAATTTAAATTTAAAAAATTTACTTGAAAAGATCCATTTTAGAATTACAGAACTGAATGGTAATCTTTAAGATCATCTATCATAATCTCATTATACAGCTCAAGGATAAGAGGGCAATTTAATTTAATAATAGACATCTTATTCATAGATTAGTCTTTTAAAATGTATATTAATTTAACCAAGCCAATTTTAGAATTTAGATATTGTCTTTTGTTAATTGTTATTGCAGTTGCCAGTGGTTTCTGAATAAAATCTATTATGTACATATTAGCACATTTTAAATTCTTTGTCTAATTAGAATTTTCAAAATAAAAAAGTTAACTTTATATAATGAAAATATTAGAAGAAATAGTAAAGTTTATTCCATAGTCTCTATGTGGAAATATAAATAACAACATTTGGTCCTGGTTTAGTGATGTTTGTTACTGAATGCCTCTGCAAAATATAGCAAAGGTTATCCCAGGTCCAGATCTGGACAAATGCCTATGGCAGTGAATAGAAGACTTAAGCCATTTCCTCTGTTGATTTCTGCAATATAGTTTGAAAGAGGGAGAAGCCTTCACTCTCATCATTTTGCAGCTCTCGTTTTAAAATAAAGAAAAGAATTAGCCAAATCTCAGCTTCCACATCACTAGTTCATTTCCTCCATCAGTTTTCTTCTATGTTCTAAAAAACAAAGTATTCTCCAGATTTAGAAGCTCCTGAAATTACCAAACATGTGACCTTATGCTGGCAACTTTTTTCATATGCACAGTACCTCTGACCTCAGCCAATCACCATGATCATTAACAAGTAGCAATAAATACACCTACCCCCCAACGGAAAAAAGATATGGAGCCTCTTACCAAGTTGAAGGAACGGAGTCTCATCAGTCTGTTACTTTCAGTCTAAAGTAACATCCATAATAACAAGGACTGAAATGTACCACAAGCTATTTTATACAGAGAAACGTACATGGAGTCCAGCCAAAATCTGAACCAACTTCATAGATATGCCATTCACTGATACACTGTACGGTACTTAATGCTATGCCTTGCACCAAAACTTCAGTATGAAAGGGAGGTGGTGGAAAGAAGAAAGAATTTATCAGCTGTCTTATAGTCACCAAAGTAAAAAAACAAAACAAAAACAGAAAAGATAGATGTTAGAAGTTTCTGGAAAAGTGTGACACATTCCACAAATACTCAGCCCCATACATGGTGTCATGGAGCAGAGTTAGAGGGAAGTGCAAAACCTCACGTGCATAGAACCAGGAAAAAAAAAACATGGGCAAGCGATATCAGATGGTTTTGTTAAGTTTTTGGAGAACCTAAAACAGATCAGGGACAGGGAAAGAGATTCTTAAGAATGACAAAACACCGAGGTTCTAAGAAATTAAGTAATGTCAACAAAAGAGTGCAAAAACAAGAGTGCTGGGTCCTGACTGACATCCAAATCCATCTCATTTCCACTAAATTGTGCTAATTTAAGGCTGATCATTGTTCTCCAGCTATAAAGAGGGTGTGTCAAAATTTTTTTTTCGAATATATATTTTTTTTTTTTTTAAAGCATGTTTTGTTTTGTTTTTTAATTTATTTATTTGTCAGAGAGAGAGAGAGAGCAAGCAGAGGCAGATGCAAAGGGAGGAGCAGGCTCCCTGCCGAGCAAGGAGTGCAATGTGGGACTCGATCCCAGGACGCTGGGATCATGACCTGAGCCGAAGGCAGCCGCCCAACCAACTGAGCCACCCAGGCGTCCCTCGAATATTTTTAATTTGAGGAAAATCACTGGCGGTTAGCAAACTCAGGGATTTCAGAGCAGTTCCTTGTTTACTGGCTCAGTCAGTTATGAAAAAGGGTAAGGAAATAAAACAGAAGAAAAGGGAAATATAGTTGGGGGGGTACAGAAAGGTAGGAAAATGAAGCAATAGAGAAGAATGTTGGATCAGCGTGGTTTCTCTAAGATAAAAGCAAGAGAAAGACATTATTCCATATTTCTTGGGCTCCCAATATCACTTCTCAGCTTAGTGAGTATTCTTCCTGATTTCTTCCACCTTTTGTCTTGTAAGAAAACTGAGATGTGGCCTCCTTAGCTTACATCACAGGACTTTGAGCCAGTTTAGCTGCCACCCCCCTCCGCCGCCCTCTAAATTAAATCTGCTAGCGGTCAGGAGGACATCCTTGACTCCTACACTTACCAGAGATCTGAGCCTGACTCGCCATGGTCTTTAAGGGAGCTCTCACTGCTTAGAGGATTACAGTAATTGCTACAGTTCTATCAAGTATTATGCTGACATAAATGTGTCAAAGATCTTCCTTGATGTTCCTCCTATCATGATAGTGAAAGAGTTAAAACACCTTAGCGTGTGCCATGTAGCAATTTCCTGGTCAGAATTTGGTCCTATGTTAGTTTGTCCAATTTACTTTCGCAGTGATGTGTGCTCTCTGGGGTGTCCAAACTGGTGATGTCTGTGTGTGCTTTTGCATGAACTTTGGAAGCAATAGATGACCAATTTAGTCTCAGCCCCTTTCACGCATGCAATGTGTGTCAGCTTCAGGAAGATGTCACTTTCTTGGGCCATCAGTCTGACAAGAGACCTAACTGTAGTAGGAGATTTAGGGGGTTTCTTCCTACCTGTTTCCCTCAGACTGAGATTTCTTTTTGTAATATGATCCTGTCATCACCGTTGTCATCAGAAAGACATATAAGGGAGCTATTAACATTATTGTTTGCCAGACTTCTATGTTCATTTTCCTTGAAATAGTGTCTCAACTGAAGAACGGAATTGTATTTTGCCTTGTCTCCAGAAATGCTTTTAAATTAGAATTGATGTTTGAGCTACATGACTTTTCACTGCTGATGTAATTTAGATTTTTTATCTGAATGTTTGATAAGTAGCAGTGTGACTCTGTTCTTCTAGTTACAAATGCATTAACCGTTCCCCTCCCCTTAAAAAGCTGTTGCTTTACAACAGTAGCTTTTATGCCAAAGACAAACACCAGAATGTATTATCTAAGTCAAAATGCCTGTACCTATTCCTGGATAAATCTCTAAGGCATGAGAAACTTCAGTGGTTGGAATAGAGAAGATTGGGGGAAGAAAGGATTCATGTGTTCAACTCACTCAACACATTTTTATTGTGTGCTCTGATGTGCCAGGCTATAACAGAAATAAGGTCAGCCCCATAAACATACATTGCTTTTCTGGATTTTAGTTCCTTCCTCTGTAAAATAAGAGATCTGGACAAGTGACGTCCAAAGACGAGTCCCTCCTAAGAACAGATTTCCCATTACTTTATTTTGCTCACGTAGAAGGTATTTCCAAGGATTTCAGCTTTTGTATTAATAATCGGGCTTGAGCCCTTTGCAGAAGATAAAGAATCATGGCTTCAAGTGTCAGATTCTGTGAAATAAGATTACTTTGAAAGCTGTGATAAGGGTCGGTGTTTATTTTGATAGTGTTTCATTGGCCAATCTGGTCCAATCCTCTCCGCTTGTATTCACGGGCAGCTGTCGGGGTGTTAGCAGTTTCTCTTCAGCGGCAGGTGTAGATTGGAAAGTGTGGTCATCCCTGCTTGCTGGCTCATCTGTTACATTATATGCGCATAATGTACCTGCCTTATTCTAATATCACAACCGTCTATTAAAGTAAAAGAGGATATGAGCATCCTTGATCTAACACAGCTTATAATGACACATATATCGTGCCATAAGGGTCAGAATTTACCAGTTGCTGTGAAGTGGTCTCTAGGGATTCCATTGAGTTACATTATTAAAGCCTATAGGATGGAAGAAAATTACAGTAAACTCTCATGATTAGAATGAGAAACACGCAAGACCACGCATGAGCATATACACACTTCTGTCATTTGCCTATCTACTTGCAATGAACATTTAGTTTTGACTGTTGATGTGATTGTGGTGATTGCAGTGAAGGAAAATTTTAAAATAAATAAAGTGAAACGTTGGGGGGCTTATGGAAGAATTACATCTGCCTGTAGACCCTCCTGAAGGCTGTTCCCTTATCAGATAACACTTAGAGCTAAAACTTTATAAAATGTCCAGTTAAAGAACAGCAACAAGGAAAATACCTCTCCAGGAGGGATGTGGAGTTTTCAGTAGGCATCTTCAGTAAATGCTCCAGGGATTCTTACACTTTAATCCCTAAACACTAAGACTGTAATACTTACCATTAGCACCCTACCAGCCCATTCTAACACCCCTCGGCACAAATGATACCACCCAGGAGACTTTCCCTAAGAGAGCTGTAAAGATTCTTGAGGTTGTTTGCATTTCAAAAGAAATTCACTTAAATCATGCATCTTTTGTCTAACCTTATGTCATCCCCTTTTATGTTCAGTTGGGAGCAATTTGTCTGTTCTTTCAGAAACTTTTGTTAGTTCTCATGTTAACTAAATTTGCAAGTCACTATAGGACATTACTCTGGTTTTGACCTTAGCAATAAATTTATATCTGATTTGTTACACCAGGAGAACTGAAAAGCTCCCACAAATTTAATTATTGGGTCATTTGGGACATGTTTTCTTGTATCTTAAGATGTAACATCGTAGCAGAACCCTAAATAAAGAACAACAATTTTGGAGGCATCTTATGAGCTGATGGCAGGTTTAAGAAGTCATTAGTAAAGACAAGTCCAAAATAATAATTAAGGGTTGGAATGCAAATGACATCCATTGATCAAGAACATCTAGTAACAAAAACTAAAAGAAATAGTTTTTTCATTATAGTAAACTATTTTGTTAGAGGTTTATAGCCACTTCCTTTCAACATAACCATCACACATTCTAAAGGGAGGAGCTAGCCACCCAGTCTCCTGTCTTTAAAAGAGGGCACACTAAATTAATTTACTGCCAAAGGACCGACCTTCTGTCTTTTCAAAAAAGTCCAAGAGAAAAAACAAAACAAAACAGGAAAAGGTCAAACTAGTGGTCATTTCACTAATGCGTCAATGTCTTCACTTTATGGTATTCATATATTCCAAATCATGTCTTTTCCTCCTCCAAAATGGTATTCAGTCACAAATTCAAATTAAAGATAGATGTCTGGAACAATAGTTAACCCAGGAAAATGCTCCAAAATGGTGATACGAAGAGTGAGCTTATAAAAGCACATCTGAATTTCTTTTTTTTTCCTCTTCTTTTGCTTTATTATTCTTCAAAATGCAATCCATAACTGGGATTTACAGAACCCCCACATCTCCAGCCCTCCGTTATTTCTCTCCGTTATTTCTCATTGGTAAGCTACCAATCCAATGTTAGCTTCTATTCTAAGTACCCCATTCTCTCTAAACACTGGATCATAGAACCATGTGTGTTTATGTCCATGCAATACACAGACAATTTTGTTTTGTAGCTGTGATGAGTCCCTGTTTTGTTGGTTCCTGTCCCTCTCCATCAGCTACTCAAGCTGCCCATTTGACTGCCTCGCTTTCCAAACAGTTGTGCTCAGTGCCAGACCTGTTTCTGCCCTGACACTAATATTCAGAACAATAAACACGTAGGGCTTAAAGTCTTTCCATCTGATGTCCCTGACACTCAAATGTACCCATCCTGCATCTTCTCCCATCTGATCTCCACTCAAAGATTTCTGAGATAATAATTTGATCGATGTTGGAATATTGAATGTTCGCCTACCTTAAATTCAGAAATTTAACTGGGTAGGGACATGCTAAATCAACCTGTAGAGGGATGTTTTGGGGATAAGGTTGAGAACTTATAGTAACTAAGTGAACCCTATTGGTCTATGTGTTCCCTCAACATAGAACTGACCTTCTATGCAAATATTTGTCATCCATGTACATGATATACAGATAATCTGAATTATTAGTCCGGAAAAAAAGTCATATTAAACACCACACTTTTGTGGTGTTTAAATTAGGTTAAATTAAGGTGTCTAATTGTAACTATAAAACATACTGTAGATATTTTTAATTTTCAAAAATATAGATGCCCTTTATCGTGTCATTTTATGCATATTTTGTAATTTAAGTATAATCAAAATATTTCTAAACACTACTTTGGCTATAGATATTATGGACTAACAGACTCATTAAAATGAGAAGCTTATACTTTGGCATGAGAATTTCACTTGTACATGCAGATTTTAATTTTTTCTCACTAGTTATAGGTTTGAAAGAAGTGTTTTGAAATAGTTCTGTGTTGATAAGGGGGTAACTAGGGTTTTTTTCATACTTGTCTCTAAGAGGCTGTATCCCTTCAACACAGTGTCTAAATTTCTTGAACTCTAAAAATACGGAAAACTTTGACATAAAAATGGTTATTAAAATTATTGTACATCATGATATTTTAAATCCAATCATAATATATCTCAACTATTTTTACAATCTTTTGGAGGCTGTTTGACCTTTTATGACTTTATTTCCTTATCCACTATTTGGCTTACTTTTTAGTACTTTCCTGGAGAGAAAAAAAAATGGTTTGTAAAAATATTATTTCTTAAGCCAGTCACAGAAGGACAAACATTGTATGATTTCACTGTATGAGGTTCCTAGATAGTCAAATCCATAGAGACAAGAAAGTACAATGTTGGTTGCTAGAGTCTGAGGGAAGGGGAGAATGAGTTGTTAATTAATAGGTACAGAGTTTTGGTTTTGAAAATGGAAAAAATGCCAGAGATGGATGGTTATGATGGTTACACAATAATCTAAATGTATTTAACACTAAAAATCACTAAAATGGTAAATTTTACGTTTTGTTAAAATGATTTAATTTTATGGTATGTTTTTCCACAATTGAAAAAAAAGTGTATGATTTTGCATGTTTTCTTTGGTAAGTAGATTCTTCCACTGCTTATTTATAGAAAATGTTTAAATACTAACAAATATAAGGATAAAATTTTATACAACTCACCATCTTACCATTCAAGAAATAAACAAGGTTTTCATAGATTTCCACTTTTCTCTGCATATTATTTTCCAGTTGTGAGCTTAATAGTTATTATTCTGTATCCTGCTTTTTTCCCACATAATGTTAGATTAATGTTATTAAACTTGTAACCACCATTTTATATGGTTTATATCATATAATATGGATACACCATATTTATTTACTATTCCCTTATGATTTGACATTTAGGTTATTTCCAGCATTATTCTTTGTTTCCTTTAAGGAACAACACTGACTTGGACATATTTTCTATAAGCCATTGTGCACATTTTTCATTTCTTCATTAGAATCTAAGTGTTTGCTTACATAGATTGACTTACTGACTCAAAGGACATGAACTTTTTAAGGTTTTTAATATGCATTGCAAAGATCTGAGAAAAACAGGAAAAACCTACACTCTCACTAGCCATGAATAAGAGTGTCCGCTTCAATAATGCTTGTATATATAGAAAGTTCTCCCCATCCAAATATTTAATATATTACTGAGTTCTCAGTTTTTACTGCTTTATTTGTGGTTTTATTTTTACATTTAACTATAAAAATGAAAATGGAGTTTTCAATTTTAGTATAGAGTAATGTGAACATCTCAATTATGTTTCCTGAAACCTATTCAAGTTTTATTTATTTATAATTCTTCCTCTCCTTTTAAAAACATCAAAGTCTCTTTTACTAGTTCTAACAATATATTGAAAATGATAATGACTAGAATCAATGATTGTGCTTTATGTTGGCTATGCTAAACATTTTACATAAATGAACTTGATTACTATCCTTTGGATTCTTATTGCCAAGTCCCTGTTACTGTAAATCCTCTTTATTAAATCAACCAGTAGAAGTGGTAGAACTGTGGTTCAAATCCAAATCTGTCCAAATCTAGAATCCAAAATCTTAACTTTGAGAGCCAATACAGAAACAGCCCCTCATCGAAACCAACTCGTCTCTTTAGATTTGTTTTTCAAAAATTTCCACAGAAATTTGAAACAGTCTATTAGTAAAGTTACAAATACTTACAGATGAAAGAATAACTCAAAAATCATTTAAAGTGATGAAATCCTCAAAACGAAGGGTCTGTTTGGGCCTCTCTGTTTCCTTCCCAAGCAACATTTTCACCCTGAATTTCCCGCTTACCATTTCTATTTACTTTCCTCCATTCCCTTCAAGGCCCCTCTGTTTATGAAGAATTTCCCAATATCTTTAGGCCACAGAGAACTATTCTTCCTTTGTAATACTTATTTTGGGGAACACCCATTTAAAATTTATCCCAAGCTCTTTGAGGTTCTAGTAGGAACTATTGTTATGTTAGATCAGTGATAGAAGAAAGATGTTCTGGGGCACCTGGGTGGCTCAGTGAGTTAAAGCCTCTGCCTTCAGCTCAGGTCATGGTCTCAGGGTCCTGGGATGGAGCCCCGCATCGGGCTCTCTGCTCGGCGGGGAGCCTGCTTCTTCCTCTCTCTCTGCCTGCCTCTCTGCCTACTTGTGATCTCACTCTCTGTCAAATAAATAAATAAAATAAAATAAAATAAAATAAAATAAAATAAAGAAAGATGTTCTATTTTGGAAGGATGACCTTCTCAGCCAGCCACCAACGTGGGAAAGGATACCCCTGGACCAGAGATGAAGAGGGAATGCTGCTTTTTCTTGATAATCCAGAATGGCAGAATCAACTGTGACAATAATTGGAAATGCCATCAGGTTATCCTTATCTTTCATTAATTTGTATTTTAAAAATATCTATATTGAGTTTATACATGTTAGAATTAGAATAAATCTAAAATATTGCTCTGAACTGATAAGCGCTTTCCCTTACTGTATACTTCATGTTCAGAAGCTTTTCTATATGAAAGCAATACACAGGGCTTGGGCTGGGCATTCAATATTTTATTAATATAAATAAAATATAAAACAAAGTTTGGGGCACCTGGGTGGCTC